>CM060950.1:279708287-279865787 GCA_030765055.1 Mantis religiosa
TGTTGTTGTTGAGAGAGAGAGAGAGAGAGATGAGAGAGAGAGAGAGAGAGAGAGAGAGAGATGAGGAGAGAGAGAGAGAGAGAGAGAGAGAGAGAGAGAGAGAGAGAGAGAGAGAGAGAGAGAGAGAGAGAGAGAGAGAGAGAGAGAGAGAGAGGGAAGGTGGAGCAAACCATGAAGGCACATATAGCGATTTAGAGTAATAGAGAGATCGACCGAAATTTAACATGAGAGCGGAGGCAGTAGGAGAACAAATCCTCTAGAGTTAACGTAAAGCGGGGAACGCAACAAGGGTCCCGTTATTAATATTTAGTATTTTCTAGTAATTTTTCATTTTGTACGTATAAGATGACGGCAGGAAAACAACATCGTAATATGTTGTGTCCGCGTCGCAAAGATGCCCAATTGATATGAAACTATTCATAATCCTATTGTCACCCGAACGTACAAGACCAGCTGGCAGAAAGAGAGGGAACAGACGGCATGGAGGCCAGCCTTACTCGTGTGACGGAATGCCTCTTGCTGTGGGAGAAAGAGTGAAGAACAGAGTGAAAACCACGCCTACGCCAACGCGCAGCGCCAGTGATGTGCCGAGAAGAGACGGTGTGGGGAGAGAAGCAAACAGAAGTCACTGGTTTCCCCCTTCTCTGCTCGCCTGGAAAGATCGTGAAACTCTGGGACGACTTCGCCCCGTGTGTAGAAACTTCCAGATACAGCGATTTGTCTATATAAGCGATGCATTGGACGAGTCAGTCAGTTTTTAGTTGGTTTTTGGCAGACAGCCCTAAGAAGCGCAGCGCTAGTGAAGGGTGCAGACAGACTGGAAGATTGCGTACGTGTTATCAGAGCTGTACGAAGCGTATTTCTACGAAAGGAAAGAACGATTTGAAATTCTCTGAGTTCGATTTTTAATTCTTTGAACCCACAAAGTCACAGCTGGTGTCAGTGAGTGTGATACTACAGCGATGGAAGCTGCATTTGCACAGATTCTAAAACAGTTGGAGGCGGCGGATAACAACCTGGCCGCAAGGATGGAAACGGCCAATAGAAACTTGGTCGCGACGATGACCACGAAGATGGCCGAGTTGGCCGCAGAAATGAAGGCTGCGAACGAAGCGAACGAAGTTGAGGAGCACTTGGCCGGCGTAAAGGAGGATGTCTCGGAGTTCGGCGAACCTCGGGCCGAACATCTGAGCCCCTCCTTCGGGAGTTTTTCGGATTGGGATGGCTTCGAGGGGGCAGTGTGTTCCTGATACCCGTGGGAATCGGGTACGTCTTCGGACGGGTTGAGGGAAGCCATTAATTCTCTCGGGTACTAGCCTGCAAAGCTAGTAGAAGGTGTGCTAGATCACCAGGCGGCCCCACCGAGGTTTTCTGTAGTCTTCACCTTTGGTGTTGGGCCGCGTAAGTGGCGTATCCACTTCCATCCCGTCTATAGTCCATAGGACCAGATGGGGGGGCTTGTTAGGAAACCAGGTCTTGCCGTATGGAAAGCCCCGCGGAGGACGCCGAGCGCCCTTTGGGACAGCTCGGATAACTCCCCGGTTGAAAGAGGCCCGGGTCCTTGGTCCTACGTGTCCAGGACTAATGGGAGTAGATCCTCTGCACTCAGTTCGTCGAGCGCGTCGGATATCTGGCAAGTCGCGTTAACTACCTGGAGGGACAACAAGTCCCTGAACGCCACGATCCACTCCTCTACGGAAAGCCAATGTAACAGTGACTACGGTCGCACGGACAAAGTGCTTTACCGCATCGACACCGGGGAAAGCCGGCCTATTCGGCAAGCACCTAGAGGCTTTCTGTAGGTAGTAGTAGTGGTAGTGGTAGTAATAGTAGTGGTAGTAGTAGTGGTAGTAGTAGTAGTGGTAGTGGTAGTAGTAGTGGTAGTAGTAGTGGTAGTAGTGGTGGTAGTGGTAGTGGTGGTAGTAGTAGTAGTGGTGGTAGTAGTAGTAGTGGTGGTAGTAGTAGTGGTGGTAGTAGTAGTGGTAGTAGTAGTTTTTTTAGGCAGGGGAAAACTCTTCAAAAGACGCCAAGCTTGGCGAGTTGGATTCTTACCAACTAGAAAACCCCTGCTAGCCACAAGAGACTTCTTCCTCGGACCACCAATCAGTATTACTTCAAGAAGAATGGCAATAAAGATGGTCAACGTACTGGCGTACAAATGGAGGGTTTAGAGCACCTTACGGCCTTAATGAGGAAGCAGATGCGGGCGGATATGTTGGAGGTACACGCACTGGTCTCGGCCGACTTATTCTCGGCGGTCGTCCTGCTCTTTCGCCTTGAGGATAGATGTAACCATTTTAGCAATAGCACTCCAGTTTTCCCGGGACTCCAGTATGACTGGGAGAGTATTTGCCAAAGTAACAACCTGACCGATGTTAGGATAGCACCGGTTACGGTGATCGAGCCATTGAGAGCATTCCAGAAGCGTATGTTGCGGAGTGTCCGTTTGGGCGCAATAAGGGCAGAGGTCAGAGGCAACGAGCCCCATACGGCGTAAGTAGGATCGGAAACGGCCATGGCCTGTCAGGAAATGGGTGACATAATACCCAACATCTCCATGCTGTCGAGAGAGCCAGGGAGTGATCTCCGGAATCAGCAGCTTGGTCTGTTTTGCCTTGTGGGTTTCCTGAGTCCATTCCGCCTGCCATCGTCGGATGGTATAGGCCCGAACCAAAAATCGTTGCTCTGGCGAACCAGTCCCATGAGTATAGGTGCGCTCCTGCACCAAGAGATGGATGGGGATTATGCCGGCGACAGCTTGCAAAGCTTTCGTTGAGGTAGTCCGATAGGCACTACAGACATGCAGTGCAACTTTCCGCTGTACGGGTTCTAGCCAGGTGCGGTAGATGGCATGATTTCAAAGCCGGGACACCATACAAAAGGAGTGAACGGACCACACTACCAGGGAGGGCCCTTGAGCTGGGTTTAGGACCAACGAAATTGGGCATCAAACGTCCTAAGGCGGCGATGACCTTTTCGGCCTTGCGGATCACATACTGCAGATGGGCACCAGGATACATATTGTGGCCAAATTGAAGGCCGAGATAACGTAAGTGTCTCTGAGACCGGATGTCCATACCACTAATGTGAACTGTAATATCCCGTAGGGAGCGTCGCCCCTGCAGAATCACAAGTTCGGTCTTCTGTGTAGCCAACTGTAACCCCTTTTTCAGCATCCACATTTCAAGGTGATGAACAGCCTATTCTCCAGATACAAGGACGCAAGATCATCGGCGTAGGTGATAGATGTTGATCCCGAAGGCAAAGGCACTAGGAGGACATCATCGTAGAAGATGTTCCACAAAGTGGGTCCCAGAATCCAACCCTGAGGCACTCCACAAGTCATATCCAATGTTTCAGCGCCACCAACTAAAAGCCTCCGATTGTGGAAATAACTGCAGAGAATTCTAAGCAAATAAGGGGAAATGCGACGTCGCCTGAGGTCCGCAACGATGCCAGTCCACTTTGCCGAGTTAAAGGCATTTTCAACGTCCAGCGTTACTAAGACGACATAGCAAGGAGAAAGCGTCTGGGCCTCCATCACGAAAGATTGTACAGCCTCAATAGCATCCATGGTCGACAAGCCTTGCGAAAACCAAACTGGCGAGGAGCTGGCCCTCCCCGTCCTCAATTTCCGAGATTAAACGTCTGTTGAGAATATGCTCCATAAGTTTGCACAGCACATTAAGCAGACAAATGGGACGGTAAGACGTACTCCCTCCAGGCGGACTGGGTTTTGCAAGAAGAATAAGTTTGCCAAGTTCCAGGCACTAGGAAATTCACCGGAGGACAAAATTGAATTAAAAAAGTCCAGGAGAAGCTCCGGTTTCTCAACAGCAAGAAGTCGCACAACCTCCGGAGGAACGCTATCGGTGCCACCGGCTTTGCCAGACTTGAGGCGGTGTCCTGCGGCGCGGATCTCAGCAACTGTACAGATGGGAATAGTCGCAGTGTCTGCGAGAATCTCCGACCAGATACGCCGAGCATGTGCAGGAAACAAAGTTCTGGCGATATGAAGCTGTTCTTCATCACTAAGTGTTATAGGTGAGCGGAAGCCAAGTTTCCCAGTAACAATTTGGTAGGCCAGACCCCACACATCAGAGTCTAGTAGTAGTAGTAGTGGTAGTAGTAGTTGTTGTAGAAGTAGTAGTAGTGGTGGTAGTAGTAGTGGTAGTAGTAGTAATAGTAGTACTAGTGATAGTAGTAGTAGTGGTGGTAGTAGTGGTGGTAGTAGTAGTAGTAGTGGTAGTAGTTGTCTTAGTAGTACTAGTGGTAGTAGTAGTGGTAGTAGTAGTAGTGGTAGTAGTGGTAGTAGTAGTAGTGGAGGTAGTAGTGGTGGTAGTAGTGGTGGTAGTAGTAGTGGTGGTGGTAGTAGTAGTAGTAGTGGTGGTAGTAGTAATAGTAGTAGTGGTGGTAGTAGTAATGGTGGTGGTAGTAGTAGTAGTAGTAGTGGTGGTAGTAGTAGTAGTAGTAGTAGTGGAGGTAGTAGTAGTAGTGGTGATAGTAGTAGTAGTGGTGGTAGTAGTAGTGGTGGTAGTAGTAGTAGTGGTGGTAGTAGTAGTGGTGGTAGTAGTAGTAATGGTAGTAGTAGTAGTGGTTGTAGTAGTAGTGGTAATAGTAGAAGTAGTAGTAGTTTTTTATAGTAAGGGAAAAATCCTGTTGGACACCACTATGCGTGGTGAGTTTGATTTCTAAAAACTAGAAAACCCTTACTCTCACAGCACACCATACTGGAACTGTATGCTTGCATCTCTTCAGTATGGCAGCTATAATTCAGGTCACCGTCTTAGTTGGACAATATGCTGGAGATCAATCTGAGAAGGGGAAGTAGAAGTACTTAGGGAAGCATCGTTTCAGCTCGCTCCTTAGTTGACATGATAGCCCTGGCCAGTTATTGCACTATGTCCCAAGATTGTTCGCTCTGCAGCATGGTGATCCCTAGGTTCTCAGGTGTGAGCGTTGCATTTAGTTTACTATACGCCTTTCGGCGCAGGCCATCCCATCGCGGGCAGATAAAGAAGGTGTGTTCCGCAGAATCCTCAGAGGTACAATAGTTGCAGGTGGTGGAATCACTTTTACCCATGCGAAAGGCGTAATTCTTAAATCGCTCATGGCCTGTCAGAATCTGCGTGAGGAAATAATCCAGGTGTCTAAGTTTGCAGCGCGACTGTGACTTGGAATGTGCGTTGTTGCAAGAAGCTGTGTAGTATGTTGACCATTTTTGTTGGGAGCCCCAGGTGGATCAGTTTGTAAAGGAGCCCGGCGTGCCATGTCGTAGAGAAGGCCTTCTCGACATCCAAAGAAACCGCAGCAGTGAAGGCGCCTTCCTGGAAACCCTGGGCAGCGGTCTCCACCACACGCAGCAGCTGTTGGGTTGTCGAGTGCCCAGGACGAAAACCAAATTGATGGGCGGGAATGGCTTGAATGTCTCCCAATATTGGGGACAAGCGGGTGAGAATCAACCTCTCGAGAACTTTCGAGAGGGTGGAAAGGAGGCTAATGGATCGGTAGCTGGAGGGGGGAACCGGATCTTTCCCAGGTTTCAATATGCAAATCACCCGGGCCACTCTCCACTCTCGTGGAAAGTACCCAAGGGTGAGGCACATGTTGATAATCCTTGTTAGGAACAGAACTGCGTTGAAGGAAAGATGGCGGAGCATTAGGGGGTCAGCGCGCCCGACCCTGCCGCCCTTTTTGGTGTGGGACGCTGGAGTGCGCCTTGGACTTTGCTGGGACGAATGGTTGGTTGTCGAACAGCGTCCTCAGGAGGGCGGCGTAGGAAACGACGCACCTCCCGACGAACACGTTCAGAAAAGTTATCGTCCTGGGGGTTATCTCTTGGACATAAGGTAAGTTCAAGATAGCGAAAGCGTCGGCTTTGGCTTGGGGATCGTAAGCCAGGCCTTGGGTGCCATGGATGGGGGAGGTGTATTGGCCTCTGTGATTTCTGAGGGCTTTGGCTATCCTCCACACGTCGCCATCCTCGACGCGCAACCTGGCCATTTTGTCCTCCCCTGTAACACTTATACAAATATTCGTAGACTTTTGTAGCAAATCGCAATATTTTTCGCGGTCTATGTTTATTTTTATATACAATATTACTCCAAACACTATTGCCCATGTTCACCACATGCTTTACAGTGAAACGCAACCCTATTTGTTTAACTTTGGTATAGAATTCCTAATTACCGAGAAATATTGCTATGTATATTGCAATTACAACATGCGCGCCATCTGTAGCCTCCTATGTGTACTTGGTGTTTCTTCAGATTTTCACTGCGTATTGTTGCGGTCGCAGTCACTTAGTGAAACCGCGAAGATTTAAAGAGTTGATTTGTACCGGTTTTCTTGATTGTGATTTATTTTAGCGTTAAAATAATACTTTCTGTACCCGAACATACATCTTAGATAGAGGAGGAATTGTATTCCAGCGAAGATTTGAATGGCCATATTTAATTGTATATATCAGGAATATAATTAAGATTCAAAGCTGGAGAGTCGGTTAAGTACAAAACTAGTATATACGTTGAACATCTTCAAGGTTGACATGTGAATATTTTCAAGAAAATGTTATAATAGCAAACTTACCTTACTTAAAAAATTTGCGAAACTTTTAGTTTTGTAAAAAATATATCTAATGACTTTGATTAAAGCGCTAAATCTTTATAATATTTTCATGACAAAGGAAAGACAAAAATTGTATCTGTAATGTAGTTCTCAGAGGTCCTCTTCATTCCGAAATGGTTCACATAATTGTAAACTATAAGAGCTAGACAAAATATGCTACACATATAAATCTTGTTAAATGATCTAACTGTAGTGTCATTAATCCTGTTAGTGCTTTCCTAGCCAACACTTGAGCTCAAAAATCTCAGTTTGATTACCTCGCAAAAGAACTTTCATCCAAAATCCGAACGACTGCCAATTCACTACACGTCACCTGTTTGTTGACGGAAGGAATAAAGAAAAGTTTACACCAGCGGTACACTCTTTACACAAAGGTACTAATTTTGCCACCGCTGTGCTGAGCCATAAATGTATACAGTTGCCCTATAGCCAGCTCAGGATATTGTTTGTAAACACCTGAGCTCTTTCGTACTAATGTCGGTGTTACATCACAACAAAGTGTACCTACAACATTAATAAATGTATAAAAACAGTAGAAGCTAAACTTGTTCCACTTATATATGCTTTTGTAGACTTTACATTTAAGACGCAATCATACTTGCCGGCCTGCTTTTATTTTGTATAGAATATAGCTACAACTTATTCCCGCTTACATTTTGGATATGCTTTACATAAAGCACACATTATTATTTTAAAGTTATAGGAAATACCATTAATTGCTAGGGAAAACTATTATATGTATAGGAATTTCAAACTACGCGTCATCTGTAATACGCCACGCTTACTTACTGTTTCCTGAGACTTCCATCACGTGTCGCTGTGGTCGTGGAAAACACGCGGTAAATATGAACTGCAGAGGTTTGTACACAGATTTCTTCTTTGAGTTTATTTCTGGTTTAAAATAACACTCTCTTTACACGTCGTACATAGTAGGTAGAGGAGTGCTTGAATTCTAAAAAGAAATTGATTGTACAAACTGTGCCACAAATACATCTTACTTGATCACTTGAATAAAAAAGATTGTTATATTCAGCAAAACCCAAATCGGAAAGTTGGTAATACCAAATTTGTACTATATAAGTTCAGCAACTTCAAGGATGACTAACGAAGGTGTTAAAGAACAATTCAATATAAGACTAACCCTAAAGAAAAGTTCCCCGAAAATTTTCACCTAATGTCAGCAATAAGAGTATAATCTACCACAAGTTTTTTTTCATTTTCTTCTTTAAATTTGCTAGCTATATCACTATTGTTGTGCTACCGGATTGTTGTCTCTCTTGTCCCTTAATCACGTATATAATCTTGGTACGAATTCATCTTTCGTTTCTGTTAACAACTACGTTTCAAGGAGCAGATCCAGAATTTCGCAAAGTCACTTAAAGTTGAATGAGGTTTTATTAATCAATTAATCAATAACCTTGGTAAAGAGAGTTGGTGTCTATTTTATTGATTTATTTATTATCCAATTTTTATTCCTATTTTACCCAAAGGTATATTAGGAATACAGTTTACAAATTTATGAATAATACAATTTACAAAAAAACAACATAACAAATTCAATATCAAGCTGACAAACGGTAAACATCAGGATGAATCATTTAGCTTAAGAGATATTTTGTTTAAGAAAGCCATGAAATATTGATAAGTTTTGTAATTCATCAGAATATGTGTAAGTGGTTTTGAGAACGTGTAACCTAAGGATTGAAACAATAATTAAAGTTCGTACCTTTCTAAACAAAAAAACGTGCAATCTTATAAAATGTGAGGGACATCTTGAAGATGATTTCCACAAATACAATCCCATGTGGATTTGATTTTGAATCGTAATAAGTAAGCTGAAAATTTGCCTTGTCCAGTTAAGAATTGAGTGAGAACATAGTTAGGATTAACGAATTAACATTTATATCTGTCAGAAACTGTTGGGAAATATAAATCCTAATCAAAGCACCACAATCACTTTTTAACCAGCAGTCAATGCAGTCGTTGATGATAATTTCCTTTAATGTTTGCCTCACATAAGAAATGGGGCACAGAATATGACTCTGGAAGATCTGAAGTCGCAGCTCTCTTTGCAAGCTCATCTGCAAGTTCATTTCCGGTAATCCCTACGTATCCTCCGACCCATTTAATACACAGATGAGAAATACATAATAATTGACTTCTTATTTCAGCTGTCTACTTTACATGCACCTTTCTTTATAAGCTTCTACCGACCAGTGCCATATGTTTCAATACCCAATGTCTACTTGATGGTGTTGCTTATGGTATTGCAATTTGCTTATGAAAAATCTTATATACTCACACATTCATCCCCACAGTTACACAGTGTAAAATTTGGCTATCAGACACATTATCGGCTCTCAGGCGGCAACAGTCCACTGTGCTCCAAAAGGTACAAAACTACCGTCTAAAAATGAGGCCTTTCTGACGAATTTATATCTTTAAACTATTTTAATAATATCATCAATATGCAACTGCAATTTCATTTTGGCGCAAATCCCCTACTGAACCTTATGTTCAATTTTACAGTGTCATATTTGAAAAACGTTGGCTCCCTTTCCTGTTTATCTGATAGTTTCATAGCAAAAGCGTGATGCTAGAAACACGGCATAAGTTGGACAACATTTCGAAAAATCACACTATGTGCAAATTATATGTACAATATAACGGGCTGTGAAAGTACCTGTATAAGCGTATATTTTATAATTGGAATACAAGAGACAAGTGAGTCGAGAACGTAGTGTGATTGTAAAACCTTACTATTATAAACATATATTACACACGAAGCTATTGTAGTTAATACCAGTTTTCCGCAAGGGAGAGCTAAATGTCTCAGAAGGTACGAAAGTTAAATCCAACTGCTCATTCACTCCAGAGATGGCGCTAGCGGTCATATTTTATAGTCAACAAGAAGAACTACATTAATGTAGAATATAATGTCGAAAGTATTAAAAGAAATGTAGTTATGTTCTCTGGATTTGGTTTGTCTTACTCTGTAAAACCTATGTTTACCTCGAATGTACACAAACGCAATATTAAATGTACAAATATTTGAATGTGAGAATGGAAGAACGTTGAGAATACAACCTGCTGACCCTAAAAAAGAGTATATATAATTCTCCTTGTTAACAGTTTGTTGGGACTTGTATAGAAATAATCTTTACAAAATCTCTCTCTGACCTGGATACATACATTTACAGATATTCCCCAAATGTTGTATGTTTTAACTTCAAATAGTTGAAATAAAAATGTTTATTACTTACATATAGTGATAGTGTTTTGGAACAGCGTGATAGAATACCTGAAATAATAAAGGTCTGTAATTTGATAATCAATAAATATGAGTCCATTTAACCTTCGCAATATTCTTTTATAACGATATAGTCTTGTTCGGTCATTTCTTCTAATGTCTCATACTAATAAACTAGACCTAAGATTAGATTTGTAAATAGGTTGCTATTTAGTCAAATTAACGAACAGTTTTGGAATACCAAGTTTGTCTCCAGGGTGGGATTCGAACTGCGAACTCTCGGAAACGTTGATACAGCTTTCATTTCACTCTAGAGCGACAAGAGTCCTCAATACGGTGCAGCTTATACACAAATGTTGGTTCCATTAAAATTATCACTACACCTGTTTTCCATTTTCTTTGATATTCTGCAGTTCACTGTAGAGACAGCCTAGCCGTAAGAGCACACGTGTAAATTATTTCGCTACACCATCTAAGAAACTAAAATGTCCGGAGCGAAAGAGAGTTTCCATAAACCAGGGTTCAAACCGTGAACCTTCGCGGCGCTCATCACAACCTGCCTCTTGCCATTGCCTTAGGAGAAAAGTTGATGGAACGTACCTTATACACAAATTGGATATTGGTTCTGTTAACGTTATAATTCAAAGGATTTTCCGCTTTCTTGCATGGTTTCTTACGCCATGTAGTTTATAGCTCAGAAGAAAGAGAATTGCTACTAGCTTTGTGTAACTTAGACAATAATGGGTTAATATAGCCGTAGAATTCTTCGAAGAGAGTAACAAGTTCGGACAGACTCCCCATTGGCGTTAGCAGCTACAAAATGAATGTGTACATTCTTCTAAATATTACAAAGTGAGAAAGAGAATATAAGAAAACAGAAAATACATTAAGGCAATTCCAATATTAAAACGCACTTTTAAGTCCAAATCATTGTCTTTAAACTATTTGCGCACATTTACTTCATACTTTTGAAAAGAAGACGCTATTCTATGTGATATTATATAGAGCGGCATTGCTTAGTGGTAACGTACGAGATTCTCTTTCGGTAGGTCCCGCATTCTGTTCTCGTCGACCACCCACTCTAGTTGCTATGAGAATGTTGGGATAGCTTCTCATCTTACTCGGTTTCCTTTTGAAAATTTCGCCTATATTCGGCTTCGTAGTCGTTTTTCAGGTCTGATTCTAGGTTTCGTGCCGTGTAGCAGTGCCGGACAGATGGCGCGGATAAATACTTAATGAAAAGCACCGCATGGAGCTGCATTAACTTGTGGTTCATATTCTGTTTAGACATCTTCAGCAATAGGACAGGTCCTCGAACCTGGAATCGTCGGGGTCTTCCGTGCTATCTGTGTTCTAGAGCCTCCTGTTGTTCCTTCACTTCACCCCATCCGCCAGGGGATAAGGACGCAAATTAGATCTAACTATATGCAGTGTGCATGGTGTCCCGCTCAACTACATAACCTCTGAGTGTATATAAGTTAGTCTATACCTGATGAAGTCGCTCCTCTGTTAGTATGATCTTCCTCTAGTTTTTGTTCTTTTTCTTCTTTAGCTTTTCTAGATATATAACTATCTAGGTGCTAAGGGATTGCTGTTTCTCTTGTCCCATAAGAAAATATATAATCTTGGTACCAATTTTTTCTTTACTGTCTGTTAACAACTATTTTCACAGAGCACACCCGGAATTTCAAGAAGTCGCTTAGAGTTTTAATTTATTTTTTAAGTTTTATCTAATTTTAGAAATGTGGTGTGGATTTATACGTCCGATGAGAGTAAAGTTTTGTTTGTAAAAATGTTTTATAAATGTTTAATTTTTAATATATTATTTGTATTTATAATCTGTAAATTGTGTATTTTTCTATATGCTTTTGAGGTTTTAATAAAGTAATCAAAGTCTAAGAATTGACCCCGGTTTAAATAAATATGTGCAGGGGTTCAGTATGCAGATTTGTTTTAGTCACATGAAGGTATTTAAAATTTTTTTTCAGCGCATGCCGCCTTTCAAACTTTAAGTTGTTCCTATGAAATCACAAGATAAACCGAATGCGCGCATTAAACGTTTGTTGTTGTTACTCTGAAAGTTACTGAATTTGAATACCAACGTTGGTATTTCACCTACATTAGATTTATGGGATATGCTGTTTCAAGGTGGAAACTCACAGTTACACACAGAACTCCTTCTAACAAGTCTTCGGTTTACAAATCATTACAAAATATATACGTGGTGCATCCAGAAAGTAAATCCCGAACGCGTCCAGTGATGGCACCACCAGTCGGATAGGAATGCGCGTGCGCTGAAGAAGAGAGTAAGTATGTACCGACTTTAATCAAACTGCTATGGTCATATGTGCGGCAGTTCTCCTTTGGAACATACTGAAGGTGTTAACTCGTTATCTTTGGTTTTTAATCATTAGATCACGCACACATTCACTCTCATTCATACTTCCAGACTCTGGGGAAGATGGGAAATTATCTTGGTCGGAGAAAACTCCCCACCGGGAATCGAACCCGCAACCCCTAGCACGGCAGGCAGGTGCTCTACCGACTGAGCTACGGGGCCCGCCATCAAAGTCTATGTAGGAATATTATGCACTTTTTTTAAAAAAAAAAAAGTCATTGAACATCGGTAGCTCTAAAGCACTTTGTCCGCTCAAATATGTTAAAAATTTTATCCGAAGAAAAATTATTTGAAATATTTAGTTGCAGATTACATTATGTTACTTATTCAGAAACTTCCCCGCGAGAAATGAAAGTCCTACAGCTATCTTATTAGCGTCTTTCTGTTAAATTAGATATCATTTAGCTCCTTCCAACATATAAAAAGGTATGTAACTCTTGCAGTAGTTTTTGTACATTAGGCCAAAGTATCATTCTTTACTATTTTTGTTGTAAATGACCTAAGCCTTTGACTCCGATTCATTTAGATAATAAGCAAAAACATTTTGTATGCTCATTAAGTACAGAAGATGCTCTTTACCCTACCAGTAGGAATGGCAGTCAAACCGCGAAGTTTAAACGTGAAATTTCCACCAATTTCTTAGTAATTAGCTAACAAAAGCAATGAATCCTACAAAACAATTGAATTGTCTTGTATCGGCGCTTTCCATAGCGCTATGGCAAAAGCAGCAAATGCTATTTTAGGGATGCCTCCGCTTACTGGTATCGAATGATGAATTTAATTGATGGGATGATATTTATGGGAACCAGGGATTCAAGTAGCTTATAGACGCTTGACATTCATCTTTCAGAATAAGGAAAATACACGGCAGATATCTATTCCATATAACTCACCTTAACCAAGATTCAAACTTCGAACTCTTTAACTTTATGGAGATACGCTACCACATAAGCAAAATAGACGGGCAGGGAGACATGGGCAGTTGTGCTTACTACTTGGAAATAAGTAGTGCTGTAGAACAATAAAAATTTTAATCGATTAATCGTTTTACTTTTATCGATTAATCTATCGATTAATCGAGATTTTATCTGTTAAAAATGTTGATGGAAGGATTATATAAAGCACGTTAATACTCTGTACATTTCATTATTTATGAAACTTTTAGCTATTTAGATTCAAAGTTTGTGTTTGCATCAAGTGCATGTGCTTTATATATGTATTGGATTAGATCTACAGTATTTTTGTAAGTAATTATTTAGCCACATATTATATCAATATCTACTAAGATTTGTGAGACTGGAATGCAGTTGTTTTTTATAACGTTTTCCTTATTTTAACTTTTAACACAAAAGTTTCACTCACGGTCACGAACTCAGAAACGTTACTGGCTTACAGCAAAGTTACACCACCAGCAGCCCTGAGAAGAAGAACCAGTTATTGTTTCCTTAGCTCCGTAATTGAAGTGCTCGGTTCAAGGTTGTACAGTTCAGATAAATAATCAGCTGTATACGATATGTTGTCACCCAACCATAGAAGCGCCCTTGTCAGGTCCTTGGGAGATTATGAACCCACTAGACGCTGTTCTAGACAGCACCGGTTACCCCGCATGGCTTGCAGGCATCCGAGATAACCCAGGAGCTAATCCGAACAGCAGCTGAAGCTGAGCTCCACATAATCCTTCCAAGCTAATTGTTATCAAAATTATTCCCCAAAGTGCAAACAAATAAAAACACCAGGGTGCGAGGTGATGCATCCTGTTCTTCAATCCCTAGGTACCTGCTGGTAACCTCATAAATAACACCAATCTAAAAACCCACATCTCACCCTACAACATCCCGAAATCTACCTTACCTGCGGTAAAACCCTTAACGGGTGCGCACGCAGCAAAAACCTTCTGGCTATATACAGCCAGCCAGTACCACATGGCATGGCATGGCATATGTTGTCACACACAAGCTGTAAGGAAAGAAGCCACTCTGTCAGCATCTGCATGTACCTCTTAGAACACTTCACAACAGAAGTGTTATTTAGGCCCTCTCGGGGTTCAGAGTTATTTCTTTTTGCTAGCAGGAGTTATATTAGTTCAAAGAGCATTACGTGTCTAGTGAAAGCATGATGCGTTGGAAAGACTGTTTAGGTTGGAAGCAATACATCAAAACAAAGAGGGCCAAATTTGGCTAAAAGAAATTTGATTAATGTTTATTGTAATAGATTAATTTTAATCGACTCTATTAAACCATTAAATTTTTTAAATCTTTAATCTAAAATAAACAATTAATCGATTAATCGATTCGGTTAATCTATTAAATCACGCAGCACTAGAAATAAGTATGAGCTAAACGGCAAACCGTATTAAAATTGAACCCATAGTTCACGATAGGAAAATAAGTTGATATATCTATACACATGTATTCCCGTAAGTGCAAGTCCATTCTAACACACAATAATTTTTTTCGTTTGATATTTGCCTTGTACATATTCTAGCTTCTCTCGTCGTTCCTGTGATAAAAGGCACTTTAATCTACGCTAAACCTAAAGGATGTAATTACGTGTCCTAGACAAACTTCTTTTCTTCACGCATTACGATAGAGCCATTTCTACTAGAGAGCCAAACGATGTTTTTTGGAGCTTACTTTGCTTCAGAGCCAGTATTATGTTTCTCCCGTAGTAAAATCGGGGAAAAAACATATTCTCGTGTGTAGCATATGTTTCTAATACCAATTTAAGATTTTACACTTACACTGCATTCTAAATCTACTCTTCCGGAACACCTTACGAGGGTCGTTTGATAAGTCTGGTAAAAAACCACTAGCAATTTGTTCTAGACGTTCTCGGGCTTCGAGCCAGGTAAGCAGATGTTGAGACATCGACGTTTCGGGACCGTACATCTCTCCCATCCTGAAGATGGGAGAGATGTACGCTCCCGAAACGTCTGCTTACCTGGCTCGAAGCCCGAGAACGTCTAGAACATATACGCCGCCAGTAAAGATTCAGCTCATATTTCACTAGCAATTTGTTTTCTTAAACATCTCACTTTATTTCTTGACAGAGTTCAGCATTGATAGTAACACTAATGGTCCAGCGATGTTCAAGGTTTTCATCCCGTCGAAAAAATAGTTACCGTTAATGTCTGCAGAATACTCGTTGACAGCGAATATGACTCAAAGCCAAATTTTCAAGTTTGGGTACAGGAAGAAGTCAGTTGGGGCTAAGTATGGTGCCTAAGCTGGATAGGGAACAAATTCAAAGCCCAACTCATGCTCTTTTGCCATTGCAATTGCTGATGTGTGTGATGGTGCATTATCGTAGTGAAAGAACACCTTTTTGTGTTACAATCTTGGTTTCTTATCAGTCAATTCATCATACAAATGATCCTACAATGAAGGATAATAAGCTCCAATTATTGTTCTACACTTTTCCAAGTAGTCTATGAGAAATATTTCTTGAGATTCTCAAACAACAGTGGCCATTAATTTACCAACTCACAAAATGCACCTTGCCTTCTTTGGTGCACTCTCACCAGTGTTTAAACATTTTGTTTACTGAAGTTTCGACTCTGGCGTGTACTGATGGATCCAAATTTCATTGGCGGTTGCAAATCGCTTCAAAATGTCTTAGGAATTGCGATTAAACATCGCCAGATAATTGGTAGAAGTGTTCCTCGGGTAAAGACTGTGAGTAATCACGGCACCCATCTTGCACACAGTTTTCTCATTTCCAAACATTCAATAAGGATATTGTGCACTCGCTCACTTCAAATGCATACAGCATTAAAGTCACACATATTTTGATTTGACCGTATAGAGCGATCGTGCATTTGTTTTAATGGTGTCCCTTGTGGTGACCACATTTGAGTGACCTGAACCCGATTTATTTTATATGCTTCTATGACCACTTTTAAATTCATTGATCCACAAGTAAATGGTCTTCAATGTTGTTGCAGAGTCACGTGAACTTTGGTGTTAGAGTCACGTGACACATTGTGCCACCTACCCATAGAAGTCAGCGGAGTGAGAGATAGATGTAATTATTATCGGATACAAGTACCAAATGTACAAAGATTAAAAGGCGCCATTTACAAAGATTAAAAGGCTTTAAATGAAATTAACACTGAATCTTTGGTTGACGACAGTGAAAAGCGCCACTATATACCCTTGTAATACTTCCATTCTCTAGCACAGATATCCGCTCGACTGACGTTACGTTTGTATACTTTCTGTTTGGAATTGTTACTCTCTTCGAAGATTTCTACGGCTATATTAAGCCACTATGGTCTGAGTAACACAGAGCAAGTAGCAATTCTCTGATATCTGAGCTATAAACTACATGGCGTTGGAAACTATGCAAGAAAGCGGAAAATCCTTAAAGTTATAGCTTTGACAGAACCAACATTTAATGTGTGTATAAGGTACGTTACATCAACAGCACACCTAGGTCAATGGCAAGAAGCAGGTTGTGATAAGCGGCTCGACGGTTCACGGTTTGAACCCTAGTATATGGGAACTCCCTTTAGTACTTTACCCTAGTAAAGTACTTAGTACTTTAGTACTTAGTACTTTAGTAATAAGTACTTTATCCTAGTATATGTGAATTCCGGATGTTTCACTTTGTTAGACGCTGTACGGAAATAATTTATAGATGTGCTCTGACGGCTAGGCTGTCTCTACATTGAGCTAGGGTATACCAAGAAAATGGAAGACAACTGTGGTGATAATTTTAATGGAATCAACAGTTGTTTAGACGCCGGGCGGATCTACGACTCTTGTAGGTCATGAGTGAAATGGAAGCTGTTTCAACAGGTCCGAGAGTTCACAGTTTGAACCGCAGTCTGAAGACAAACTTGTTATTACATAATTTTTAGTTTTCTTGAAGAAGTAGCAAACTATTTACAAATGTAATCTTAAGTCAAGGTTATTAATATGAGACATTAGATGAAATGAAAGAACAAGAACTACATCATGATTAAAAATTTTTGTGAAAATCAAATAGACTCATATTTATCATCAAATTACAGATTTTTGTTATTTCAGTTACGCTGCTATCATGCTGTTCCGAAACACTCTCTCTGTGTGTAACTAATAAACATTTTAAAAACCACAACATTCAAAGCGAAAGACGTTGATTTGTATTCACTTCTGTGTTCTTCCATTCTCACACTCAAATATTTGTACATCCAATATTGCGTTTGTATACAATCGAGGTACTCATATGTTTTACATAATGAGACATGCTGTAGTTCTATACCACATCTAGCGAACATAACTACATATCTTTTAAAACATTCTATATCATTGCAATTCTTTTTGTCCACTACAAGATAAGACTGGTGGCGTTATCTCTGGAGTGAATGAGCAGTTATTTTGAACTTTCGTATCTTTTGATACATTTAGCTCTTCCTTGCAGAAAACCTGTATAACTGAAATTGTCTCGTGTGTAATATATGTTTATAATAGTAAGTTAAGGTGTTACAATCATGCTACTTTCTCAACTCACTTGTCTCTCGTATTCCAGTTATAACAAATACTCTTATAGAGGTACTTTCACAGCCCATTATATTGTAGATCTAATTTGTACATAGTTTGATTTTTCGATATTTTGTCCAACTCTTGTCGTGTTTCTAGCATAAGGCTTTTGCTATGAAGCTATCAGAGATACAGGAAAGGGAGCCATTGTTTTTCAGATACAATGACACTGGGAAATTGAAAATAAGGTCCAATAGGAGGCTTGCGGCAAAATGAAAGTGTAGTTTGAGACAGGAACTGCAGTTGGGGTCGGAAACCGCAGTTGGGGGAGAAACCGCAGTTGGGGGAACAAAAAGTACATTAACTGAAGAATGTGTCAAGGCTTCGAGGAAGGAAACACTCCCCTAATGAATCTGAGAAGAAGTGTGAATATTTCTTCCCATGACCCCGAAGGTCAAAAAGAAGGGACAGATATAGGCGGGGGTGAGAGTCCAGTAAGAGTAAAAAGGAGGAAAACGAACCTCCAATAAAAATGGTTATGCGTCAGGTGATACGGGCGGAATAGTCATGGAAATAGGAACGGGGCGTACTAGATAGTCTGGGGTAGGTTAAAGGACGCGGAGAATCGAGTAAAGGCGCTACACTTCATCGTGGATCGTTTTCGGGGAAGGTAACGTAACGAGCAAGTTGTTTGGGAGCAAAGTTGTGATCTAAATGTTATATAAATAAACTGGTGGGAAAATTCAAGGAAGCAGAGTGTATTTTCATTTGATCGCTGGACCCTGAAACGGAGTCGCTCTCCCATACTGCTCGCTAGCCAGGAGCAAAATCGGTCTTTCGGTGTACTATCCTTTATATCCACCGATTACCGCCTCAAGTTCCATATTGATGAGAGGATTAAAATATTTTAAAGATGTACATTTCTCAGAAAGGCCTCATTTCTAGACGGATTTTTTGTTGTTTGGTTTTTAAGATGGTGTGAGAGGATAAGATGTTGCGGAGAATTGTCTCCGATATATAAACAGAAATACAGGATTTAAGACACTCTCAATCGGATAAAACCAATTTTAACAATGGTTTCTTGGGCAGGATTGTGTGTCTGAGATTACAAGAACCCTGACCAGCATAACTCAAAAAACAGGAGAAACCTGGTATTTAAGTTGAACATCTTCCGCGGAAGTACGCCAGGATTTTAGAATACTTTTAAGTTTTGAATTACGGCAATAGAAAGTTTTATTTAATAACAGAAGTATAAGGTCTTTTCATGAGAAGTAAAACGCGGTTCTTGAAATTTTCCAGATTGTAATACATGTGTTCTGAAAAGAAAAAAAATCTGGCGTATGAGCAGAAAGAGGAAGCCAATTGACCTTCACAAAAGTCTTTTGGTAAGTAAGATGTGAGTATGTAACTAAATACATAAAATCAATATTATTTCATGAACTGAATTGCACTGAATTACGTATTAAATTATAGTTTTATTCTCCACATTAATACAGTACTTTATAATGTGTCATATGTATGTATTTTAAGTATCTTGTAGTTCTTACTGCAGAAAAATATAGATCCCATTAAACTAACTGTTCATGGCTTTTACAAGACTTATCATACATCCCTAGTAAGCCGTTCCGGAAGGGTGGATTTACAATGCGGTGTGAGTGTGACACCTTAAATATATATATATATATATATATATATATATATATATATATATATATATATATATATATATATTCTGGACAAACACAAATATATCAAATCTTATAACTTGTTTAATGAAAATTGTACAACTGGCAAATTATTATAACAAGTATAAATCACCACAAGAAAGAATTAATTATTGTAAAAGAAACTGTAAACAGAAGCATTATAATTGAAAGCTTACGTATTTTCCATTTAGCCGACTTAATGGCGAAATTTAGGCACTTGCGATGTAAATCCTGGGTCTTAGTACATTTCTTAGATGCCTCAATGGAGGAAGCTATTTAAAAAGTATAAAGGCTAATATGTAACACGGTGTGGTGGACCAGAGGACCTAATTTAATCCAATGTGTGGTTCTAGTAACAGTCGAAAGCATTTCCAAAGTATCATATGTTTGTGAGGAACATATGATACTTTGTGGGTATACTTACATACCTACAATACCTACATGTTGTTGGTTTGAATGATTTTTGCTTTGTTATTCGCTGAGTGATGGCCCTCAAATTATGTTTTGAAAGCATAACCGAGACCTAAAAATGTTCATATGAGAGAAAACGTACCTTATAATGTATCTGAGGAAATTCCTGCCACAAAAGAGAAATTTCACAAACACTTTCTGTTCTAATCGGAATCTATATTTTTTCTGCATTAAAATCTTCACCTCTTACGGTTTACCAGTTATCCTAGAACTGTAGATATCAGATGACAGAGCAATTAAAATAAAATATTTCACTTATTACGAAAACCGCCTATACTTCTGGTACTTCAATCAAAATTGCCAGCGTCATTTTTAAAAAACTAAAGATTTTCTAGAACCTGCGCTCTTCAGATTTCACACAAGAAACCAATGCAAAAAGGTATATATTTTAAATGATTGAAAGCGTTTAAAACCGCGTATCTCTGAATAAATAAGACAGGGAGTCGATTTTTGGGTGAAAAACGGTGCTTCCCAAACGAATTGCAACTAACTGAACTTAAAACTGTATGATCAACATCAAGAGCCATGCAATAAGAGCTACATAAATTCATGGTCGCAACTTTATACCTCCAAAGAGATTAATCTTAGTATTAAAATAGTTATTTTTATTTGTTTTATGGAGTATGACGATTTATACCAGATCCCTTATGTTAAATATATATTTGCATAACAAAAATGTGTATCTGAGATTTGCTGGCAAATGTTTCAAAAGTGCCTAATATTTTGAATACTTTTCGCAAGATCGTCACTTACTTGCAAGTCATAATAAATAAGCAAACCCTTGTTAAATCAGATCTTCAGACAAATCAGATAAAATCAGATCTATCAAATTTTTATACCATCTACTTTCCATTGACTCTTTGCCTTTAGACTGAATGTACTAATATTGGTAGTTATGTCTAAAAATAATAGCATCCTTTCCGGTTTCCCTGGAGTTTCCATAGAAAAGAATGCAGCTTTAAACACTGCCTCAGTTGATCAACTTTTTCTACATGTGTGACTATATCCTTGTTCTATCTACACCAGAGTTGACCGTGAAGCTACGCCTGTGTATCTCAATTTGCGGTCGCCTGGGATCGAACTTGGGCAGCTTTGGAGAGAGTCGAACGGGCTACTTGAAGCGCAGATGGGGGCGAATCTGATAAGGATAAATGATAATGAGCTGGTGGAAGTGTGGGATATACAGGCAAGATTGGTTGAAACACTCGTGTCGTGAAATAAATGATAGCGGTCATGGATGATGGAGAATTGGTGGAATTATGGTGAGGGAGACCTTAGGGCCCGCAGAAAGACCGCCCCACCACCGCGTTTTGCACCACTAATCTCAATTTGCGGTCACCTAGGATCGAACCCAGGCCACCTTGCTGGGAGTTGAGCGGTCTAAAGAGTCGACCACGGTGCGGCCATTTATCTTATTGTTCACTTGGAAAATATTTTAAGAAATGAATGTCTTGCTTGCATGCGGAGATAACATAGAGAAAATGCGACGACGTCACTTTCTTAATGGCGAGCGTGCCAAGACATCTTACATCTCACTGTTGTTTATAGAAAGGCGATCCTGAATCTTACGGTTTCTGAATAAGTAATTTTACAGACTACAAAAATTATAGCGTACTCAAACCACAACATATCAAGTGATAAATATTCCATAAAATTCTGCTTCAGAAGGATTACATTTGAAAGCTTAACTCTAATGCCTTTAGCAAATTAATGGCAATTTTTCTGCGGTTCTGATATAAAATCTATATCTTAATATTAATCGCAGATATCTCAATGTAGGACGTTAATTCAAAAACAAAATGAAATATATAACCAAGTGTGACAGGCGAATCAAGTATCTAATACCTTATTTTACACCATTACAACAGACTGTCATACACAGCAAAAGCTAACAAAACACTACCTGGATGTACTACTGTTCAGCACCATTAAGTATCTAACAGTTTCTGACATAACGCCTTGTCATGCCATTTTGTTTCAAAAATTAAGGGCAAGGTTCGTGATGACAGCTGAGGTCATCAGATCAAGTAGGTGAACCTTTAAATACTCTTGAATTAAATGACCATCTAATCACCTTGCTACACAATACCCTTAAATACGATTTCTTCTATTTGTTTAAATCGAGACACAATGCACACGCCTGCGGGTATACACGCACAGGCACCCACACACACATGCATATATGCATAATATGATGTACGCATTTCCTAAATGCTGCAAGCAGATCTTTGGGATACAGGTGAATTTTGTTGTCCATCAATAGATTTGCAAAACAAAACGGTAACTTAAATATTTTAGCAAAAATATATAAAGTAATTTATAATATTTTCTTAGATCTCCTCTAAGCTGCAAATCATAATACATAAGCAAAGTTAAAGTACTTCTTGTTAAATGAGGGTAATCTATTAAAGCTTACCTGGCCCCATCAAATGTTCTGGAGCCTTTCCTTATATTTAGATTCGAATTTGCAGTATCGATATATCCTGAAACCGCTGTTCGCCGTTCCTGGCTTTCAGGCGATTTCATAGAAATAGCATGAGCTTTGTCCCACGGCAGTGTTTGACCAACACAATCGAAATGGGCTACGTATCCAATTCCGTAAACGCATACATGGCATTTGGAAATGATGGAAGGATATGGCATTGTGGAGGACTGGCTCGAGAATGTCGTGTGATAATTATAGACTATATTATTATTTAAATGATACATTTTATTGTTGCAGTGGAATATAATTATTTCGTACCGATTTTACTCCAGAAACGCTTATTGGCTTAGAGGGAACATGAGCTTGAGTAAGTGCTTTCTGCCGTCCATAGATGGCTCTACTTGTAATATCTTATACCGTGGATGAAAAATTGCAATACTATACACAGCTTTGTACGGCATATAGGTTAGTTCTTTAGGATTAGCTTTGATTAAAGTGGGGTTTATTACCAGAACAGTAGGATCATCTGTATTGTACAGAAACACAACAACAAAAGAATATTTAGTTTTGCGGCAGAAAGAAAGTATCCCGAAGTGAGTATATAAGAACGGACTTCGCTCTCTTGGAACATACGTTCTTACCCATTATATGGTTTTGAGTTTCTTTGGAACTTGAATTCCATTATAAATATTATTATATAAAATGTGCAACTGTTGTACGTAATATACAATAACAGTCGTCTGATTTCCTTATGTTTGACAACATTGATTCTAAGGTGGAAACGACATAACAAATTGTAAGGGCTATCCAAGTAACTTTAGAACTATTTGGCGTTGGTGCGATGAGATGTAAAGCATTTCCAAATAAACTTTATGTTTCAGAGGAACTCGTTTACGATAACTCAGGTCATGTAATTGATTCACTGATAATTTCTTATAGAATTAAGGAGGGTAATATAAAATCGTTGCTCAGATTCTTTCTCTACCAAGGGGCTCAATTTGCTACCATTAAATCAGTCGACACGATTACGGTCGACTATACACAAAGTTCGGTTCATGGCACACGTCTGAATAAGCAGGCGCAAAGGACTTGAGATTAAATACCATGTTACATAATGACAATGGACCATAGTGTATAGAAATACTAAGAAACAATTACCCTGATATAACTGAGTTACGCATTATGGTCCTTCTAATAATTGATACCGAGTTACCAGGTAGGATAATCTATTTACAGGTGGTCAAGATAAATAAGCTCCTTGTAGTCGTATTTGCACGTCATTTCAAATATTCAGATATTTATTAACTCTCTACCTTCTGCCTTTCCGTACTCATTGTTACAGAGTATTCTTACGCACATGTTTATTTACCCTATTAACCTTAATCTAGCTATATGCACATACAACATGTGGCCAACACACACCCCTTTCATCAAAATGTCCCTTGGTGCATTAAAACAGTTGCAGAATTTAACGCGGAAAATTGCACGGCAATCACGCAAACGATCTTTATTCTACTCCGAGCGACTAGAGCTGTTTTTGATATTTGCATTCTCATGTGTACTCCGTGATAATGGGCAACTGCGGTATATCCAACCGATAGGGTTTTGAGAATGTTTCCGTGTATGTTAGAGAATCTTCATTGCAGGGATGATACACTCACTTTTCGGGTTGGCAGTTGGTTGAGCAATATTTATTCAACTTGTCTGTACCCTTAGGCATCCATGGCTGACTTCACTTACTATATTACCTGCTTACAGTGAATAAAACAAACTATTTTAGTAGGCGCTACTGTTATAATTCCCCTTTTTAGAAAAAGTTCAGGTAAGTAAATGTAATATAAGGGGAACAGGTGGAAGTTTCAGAATAAAAGTGCCCAAAAGCGAAAGTATACAACCCTTTTTTCTGATGTATGGGCTCAGTGTTAGCTTCAGTTTATGATCAGAGATACCTATCTTTGTGGCACCTGAATCGGATAATACCACCTAGTTTGCGTAGCTGGAAGCGTGGCAGACTCACGTTCTATATAACCCTACTTCGAATCTCCGTCAGGTGGAGTCGTGGGATACGGCTTTGTGCCAAATTTCCATTATTGCGAAAGACAAAATAAATATCGTGCGACTAAACATGTGGACTTTTGACTCATTTGAATATCGTTTCATAAGTGGATTCATTTGCCCCATGTGATTTTCAAATGGGGATTATAAAAGCAATGGAAAGAATAAAATCGAAATGCAGGTTTGAAAAATGAGCCAAAGCTTTATGTAATGTGGTGTTGGCCGGAACAGTCTCTAAGTTAATTTCCACTTAGCTAATGTTGGAGAGGAACTGGTTTATGGAAATACAGATAATGTAATTAAGGAATTCATTATTATTTATAAAGTATGTAAATCAGCACTCTTATGAGTGTAGAGCTTAAAAATAAAGGGTTGCAAGGATTTGTTCTCCTCATCGAGCCATATTGCTCCTATACCATTGTATAATATGATTGTTACACAAAGGTTGCCATGGAAGAGTAAATGGCTGCAAAGCGCAAACAATTTTCATCTAGTTGCCTAGTGCTAGCCCAGACGTTTATATATATAAAGTAGAATTCGGAGAACAGGGGTTTCTGAGAGATCACCAAAACTTTACTCTGCTGGTCGTCGCTTCGTCATGGTCTTTAACTTTCGTTTAGATAGCGGCCCGACAAAATAAACTTTGTGAACAAGTACAGTAAATTTAAAACAAATATCTTGTAATATTTATGAAATGGTGACTCCATAAATAATTAGTTTTGCCTTAACTATGGTCCTTAATGAGATATACAACTTCATTTGTATTATGTTCTCATATTGTGTTACGTTTAAATAGTAATTCATAACGCATTACTAATGGCATTTTGAAAAGGAAAAGCAACAAAAACGTTGTATTGTCACGGAGAAAACTTAAATTTATGCTGTGCAAAGAAAATCCCTATTGCCATTTTTGACAATTCCAAAATTTTCTAAACTCTCGGAGTCCCTTGCTTGAAAAATGTTTAACTTATATACCTGTTTTGTTTTCATTTTTGAGTTCAGTTACTCAACCTTCCCACAAATTCAGAGACGCGCACAAAGAAGCCTACCCAAGCAACTTTGCCTAAAATGATACTGAATTTGATTTGCTAGTTTAAGGATCCTTAATCTTAATTTGATCTTTTTAATTTTGTCTCGCCTTCAAGGGGTCCAGATTTGGAATCCCGGTCAGGTTGGGTTGCTTTGTTAGCTTTTACTATGTCCTTAGTTTACTGTTAAGGGTAAGTGTTGTTTGTCTGCAAGCTATGAATGAAAATCTTGTTAAAGTGGTTCTTGTAAATGAAGGTATTTTATTGAAGCTTACCTTATCCTATCAAAGATTTTCTATCTTACCTTTGTCTTTAAATTCGAGCTTTCAGTATCGATATATGTTAAAAACCCAAGGCGCCGTTTTTATCGCTTAGGAAATTTCATAGAAATAGCATAAAGCCTGAGACACGGCAAGGTTTCGCCAACATAATCTAAATTGACTACGCATCCACTTTTGTAAACTGATACATAATATTTGGAAGTGATAGAAGGATACGACGTTGTGGAGGAGTTGTTGGAAAATGCCGCGTGATAATAGTATTAAGTTATTATTTAAGTGATATATTTTATTATTACAGGGTAATATATTTTAGTTATACCGATTTTACTCCAGAAACGCTTATTCGCTTGGAGTCCATATCAGTTCCAAAAGTTCTTGTTGCTCTCCACAGATGGTGCTACCTGTTGTATCATATGCAGAGGGTAAGTAATGGAAAATAATATGCTCAGCTTTGTATGTCATATAGGCAATTCCTTTAGATTTAGCTTAGCATAAAGTGCGCTTTATCAACAGAAAAGTAATATCATCTGGAATTTACAGAAACACAATAGCAAATGAACAATTAGTTCTTGGTCAGAGAAGAAGTAAACCGAAATGAGTATATAAAAACGGACTTCACCCTCTTGAAACATTTGGTCTTTCATAGGTCGCAGGATAGAATGGGTACCCTCTATCAAAGACCTGGGAGTTGAGGGAGACAAGGGTCTGACTTTCGTCGACACATCAGGGAACTCTCGGCGAGGGTTCAGGGAGCTATTGCTTCCCTGCATCCTATGCTGGGTTCTCGATCGATGCCTGTCCACGTAAAGCTAAAACTCTTTGGAGATCTCATAGTCCCGTTGATACTATATGCCTGCGAGGTCTGTGGTATGGCCGCAGATTCCTGACTGGCATACCTTCAACGCGCCCAGAAGAGAGGACTTAGGTCCATCTACTCAGTAGGCCGATTCTTTCCACTAAGGTTCCTCCATAAAGCCTGGGGTCTTCCATACGTATAGGATGAAATTAGACGCCGGGCTACAAAATTATACGAACAGTTACCTTTGCACAGAAGTGCCCTGGTTAGGTATCTTGGTGATTATGATCCAACCAGATGTCGTCGCCGACTATTCCGTGTCCCCCGCATGGCTTGCGGGCATCCGAGGTAACCACTGAGCAATTCCAGGAGCAGCAAAAGCTGAGCTCCCATAATCTACCAAGAGTTGTTGGTCTCAAAATTAACAAAAATAAATTCAAAATCAAAATAAATCCTTCAACGCCAGGGTGCTAAAGGAAAGCATTCTATCCTTCTTAGAGGAGTACTAAACTACCTCGAAATAAATCAACCATCCGCAAACAAAGACAGCAATCCCTAACCATCTCGAAAAGAAAATCCTATCTGTGGTTAAACCCTAACATGTGTGGGCACACAGCAATAATCTTCGGGCTAACACAGCTTGCCAGTACCTGCGATGCGATGCGATGAAACATTTCTTCATGTTCACTGCCACCAACAGACCCCGGACTCATTTGAGCATCATTTCACCAAATTTATTCACGGTCCGATATGACTTAACGTTGGAGGACGTAAATTAAAAAAAAGAAACATTAGTTAATCGGCTTGTCTGTCCCCTTAGGCATCCTTAGCTGACTTTACTTTCTATATCACGTGGTTACAGTGAGTCGAAAAAACTATTTTAGTAAGCGCAACTCTTATAATTCTCCTTTTTAGAAAAAGTTGAGGTAAATAAATGTAATATAAGCGGCATAAGTAAGTGTGTTGGAGAATGAAAGTGCCCAAAATCGAATATATGCCAACGGTTTTATCTGTCATGAAATATGGGTTCAATGTTAATTTCAGCTGATGATCAGAGATGCCTATCTCTCTGGCATTTGAGTACACTTATACTTATCACTATCTGTATCCTGCCCAATTCCTTTGCGCTGCTGGAAGCGTGGCTGACTCACGCTCTATATATCTCTAGTTCGAAACTCCGTCAAGTTGAGTTGTAGGATAGGGCTTTATGTCGAATTTTCCGTTATTGTGAAAGATAAAATAAATATCGTGCGCACTTTAGTCCCATTTGAATATCATTTCATGATTTCATCCATTTGTCCCATGTGATTCACTGATAGAGATAAAGGCAATAGAAAAAATAAGATCAAAATGAAGGTCTGTGAAATGAGCCAAAGATTTATATAATGTGGTCTTGGCCGGATAAATCTGTAAGCAAATTTCCAGTTAGCTTATATTTGAGAGGAACTGGTTGATGGAAATTCTGTTAATGTAGTTAGTGCATTAATTATTATTTATAAAATATGTTAAGCAGCACCGTTATAAGTGTAGTGGTCATAAATGAATGTTTGCCAAGACTTGTTTTCTCCCCAAAACGAGCTATGTTGCTGCAACACGATTGGTTAATACAATTGTTATCCGAAGGCTTTCTATAGAACAGATTTACTAAATGCCTGCAAAACACGTACAATTTTCATCCAGTTGTTTAGTGCTAAGCAAGGCGGAGATTTGCATATACTAGAATACGCATGCAATTATTTATGTAGATACTATTTTCTAAAATTCCAGGGTGAGTTATTTTTTAGATATTTTGTTATATTTTAGATAGTTATTTTTGTTTGCTTATTCTTAAAGGTGAATGCAGTGAGTCTCATAGATCTGTGTACTCCTGCCAAATTTGTATACATTTCAGCCATAAAGCACAGCAGTCGATACGACTTAATCTTGCAAGAAATAAGTTCAAAATATATATCAGGTCTGACTAGCAAACTACGCGATTTTAAAGGAATGTGGCGTTCGCGGTAAGACTCCGAAAGCACAAACTAAATAACTCCTGTTTGCAAAGGATTCGTTTTTTGAAACTCGGTCGATCTCATTAGTGTACTCATAATTATTTATAAAGATGTTTAAGCTGCTCCTTTGTCAGTGCAACTATTGGGAAGGCGGTTAGAAGAATTGAATTTCGCACAGAACACACGCACGCACTGATACATACACGCGCGCGGACACGCATATATATATATATACATAATATGTATTACGCATTTCCTAAAAGGTGCAAACAGTACCTTGGGATACTTTGTTCTTCATCAATATATTTGTAAAACAATCAAAAGTTGTATCTTGAATGTTTTTGCGGACGATCTCAGAAATACTTTAGGTTTTTAAAACATTTTGTAAGACTTTCTCTAATTGGCAAATGGTAATAACTAAGCAAGATCTTGTTAAAGTGGTTCTTGTTAAGAAAATGTAATTTGTTGAAACTTATCTTACCCCATCAAAGATTTTGAAGCTACTCTTTGTCTTTAAACTCGAATTTTCATAATGGATAATTATATCAAAAACACTAGTCACCGTTCCTATCTCTCATGCGATTTCATAGAAATAGCGTGAAGTTTTAAACACGGCACGATTTGTAAACATAGTCGAAATGGGCTACGCATCCACTTCTGTAAACGCACACATGAAATTTGGAAATTATGGAAGGATATGTCGTTTCGGAGGAGTGGCTAGAGAAAATGGTGTGATACATTAGGTTATTATTTAAATATATATTTTATTATTGCTGAGAAATATATTTTAGTTACACAGATTCTACTCCAGAAAAGCTTATCGGCTCAGAGGCATTATGAGCTGAAAGAAGTGCTCGCTACTGTACATAGATGGCTCTACTTGCAATATCTTATACGGTGGATGAGAAGTGGCAATAAGGTACCCAGCTTTGTATGAAATATAGGTAGGTCCTTTAAGGTTAGCTTAGATTTAAGTGGGCTTTCTTACCAGAGAAGAAAAGTCATCTGGAATGTACACAAACACAATAAAAAGAGAACAATTAATCTTTCGGCAGAAAGGAAGTAGCCCAAAGTGAGTATATACCAACGGACCTCGGACTTTTGGAACATACGTTCATGACTATTAGTTGAATGTTTGGGTTGTTGGAACTTGAATTTCATTATAAATAAATAAAATCTATACCAGTTGTGCGTAATATACAACAATCGTCCGTCTTAATTATGCAGCAGTGCATTGATTCTAAGGTAAAAACGAAAAAACCGGTTCAATGGGGTATACAACCTTTTAAGTACTATTTGGCGTTTGTGCGATAAATGAAACAAACCCTGAAGTACCTTATATCTTCAAAATACTTCGTAAAACGTCCTACAAATAGCAACTCATAATATATAAGCAAAACCTTTTTAGACCGGTGCTTGTGCACGGTAGCCACGCGAGGGAAATTTGTTCTACTCCGAGTGACTAGAGCTGTATTCGATGTTTGCGTTCTCATGTGTACCTTGAGGCGGTAATCGGGGGATATAAAGGATCCTACACTGAAAGACCGATTTTACTCCTGACTAGGGATCAGTATGGGAGAGCGACTCCGTTTCAGGGTCCAGCGATCAAATGAAAATACACTCTGCCTCCTTGAATTTTCCCACCAGTTTGTTTATATAACATTTAGATTACAACTTTGCTCCCAAACAACTTGCTCGTTACAACTTTACCTTCCCCGAAAACGATCCACGATGAAGTGTCGCGCCTTTACTCGATTCTCCGTGTCCTTTCCTACCCCAGACTATCTAGTACGACCCTTTCCTATTTCCATGACTATTCCGCCCGTATCACGTGACGCATAACCATTTTTATTGGAGGTTCGTTTTTCTCATTTTTACTCTTACTGGCTCTCACCCCCGTCTATCTCTGTCCTTACGGTTTAACCTTCGGGGTCATGGGAAGAAATATTCAGACTTCTTCTCTCATTCCTTAGGGGAGTGTTTTCTTCCTGGACGCCCTGACACATTCCTTTAGTTAATGTATTTTTGCTCCCACAACTGCGGTTTCTCCCCCAACTGCGGTTTCCGACACCAGCTGCGGTACCTGTCTCAAAATGTCCTTCGGAGGAATATTGCAATTTTCTTTTATTTACTTCTTTCTTTCTTTTTATTGGGATAATAGTAAATTACTTGGAAAGTCCCACTAAACGGTAATCAACAAAAATGATGTGAACTGGATTACTTCCTAAGTTACTTCCTATCGGACTTCGCTCCATCAACGCGCGAACGAGCAAGGAGTTTTCGGGAGCTGTTACATATACACTGAACAAGAGACGAAATATATACATACATAGATATACACATATCCTTAAATGCATTGTTACCTAGCAATACCCTGAAATACATTGTTACATATATGAGACCTTAAATTTTTCTGTTTATTTGTATTTTACATTTCTTGTACACGTCTACACTTTCTTTCGGCATTCAGAACAATGGATTTGCCTTTCATTTTTTATTGACATATTAGGTTGGTGCATGTTTGTCTTTTGAGCTCTATACATTCATTGCAATATTGTGGATAATTAACACTCCGTACACTATCACACGCATCTCACTTGTGCATATCTTGCACAGATTTCTTTCTTCGTACACTATCACACTCTTGTTATTTTGAATCACAAACATCTAACTTGAATATCAGGAAATATGATTGTGTTTTTTGTTACAATTGTGTCTTTATTGTTTTTGTGTAGGCAAGGGTAGCATTTGGTTTAAGCTCGGTTTCTTACTTCCCAACAATTTCGCTCTGTATCTATAATTCTATCCTATTTGCGTCAAGCAGTTAGCTTTACAATAATTTTTGCCTTACAGTTAATGAGGTCAGTGACTTCGGGATTCGTCAAGTCATGGCTTGTCGTTGGCAATGGCCAATTATCTAAAGGGTCTCAATAAAGATAAATTATACCTGCCTAATTTTTTATTTGTCTTAACATCTTCTAACTCAAAAGAACGGTCACCAAATTGAGCAACGATCACAGCTGTTTTTTTTTTTCGTAAAAGCAGCTCTGTTCTTCCACAGAACAGAAAAAAGAGATTCTTTTTCTTTCGTCCAAGTGTGTGACTCCATTCACTTTCTCCCCTAATTTGGAACGCATTTGTAACTTTAGGTCAAGGACCTGGCATGCGGCTTCTAAGGGTGGCTTTTCCTCCAGCTGTTTGGGGCTATCGTTCACACCCATTCTCATGGAGCCATTTATTACTATCGTGACAGGGGAAAAACTTGCTTTTTCGTCCCTGCAGAATAGGTCAGTTCCCTCGCCATTAATCAAGTCAAAACGTTTGCAACTCTCATGTGTGCTAACAATTTCCTCAGTCTTTAAGATCGCAAGGTAAATATCTTTGCTTATATTAATGCATTAAACTAAAAATTGTTCCTCCTCCAATTGGTTTTCGGCTTCTGTTAATTGCATGTTGGGAACTGCCTGCTGGGGAAAAGGAATTGGAAACTCTTCGTTGTCGCTTCGAAAGGTTAAAATTCCGGCTGCATAATTAATCTTTGCGTGAAATGCTTGGAAGAAATCGCTTCCTATAATAACTTGTACAGCCACATGCGGTATTATTAATAAAATGACTTCTACATGATTTTGGCCTAAAGTGAATGGAATCATAACTTGTTTTTGTATACGTTGTTTCTGTCTTCCTATGGCCATTAATACGTACACATTTTTGGTGGGTATCGTTTGTAGGTGTATGCCCCTCGCTTCCAAGTGATTAACGAATTTTAGACTACAGACAGATGCCGTCGCTCCAGTGTCTAGCGTTGCCTGGAAAGTTTCATCTGCTATGGTGATCTCTATTTGTGGCGTTTCTGCTATGTCTTGCTGTATTGTATCTGTGTTCATATTTCCGGCATTGTTTCCAACTGTCAAGTATTTATCCTCATCGTGTATCTGTAGTTGCGCCATTGTATTTTTAGTGTTTCCATTTTTTAACATACCTCGAGGCAAAAAAAGGAAACGTTATCCTACCCGAATTTAGTTTTCCGTATTGTGTGTCTCACTTGCACCGTTTAGGGATGTGTGGGTAGTTGGGACAAATGTCTGGTTCGCAAACCATTTTTGTCTGGGCATTAAACCGTTGTAATTTGTCGTTGGGGACCTACTCCTATTTGTTTCTTTGCTTGCTGACTCATGGTGCTCATGAGGTGCTTGTTCTGCTCGCTGGTCCGTCGTGTGTGGTCGGTTATCATGGTCATGACCATTATTGGTCCACCGGCGTCCTGCAGGATTTTCCCTGGGTAAGTCATTTTTGTACGGTCTTTGAAAAATATCATACCGTCTCTCTCCGGTAATATGGCTGTCATTGGTGTGTCGTCTTGGATATGGTCGTTGTGTGCGCATGAACTTTATGTAATGTGTTCGCTAGGAATGTTGAGGATTTTTCTCGGGGTTGTCTTTGGTGATACCGGAAATTGTGTCTTCTGTGGTCATACGCGGGTACCTGATCTCTGTACCGGTCTCTGGAGTGTGTCTGGTCGTTATGTCTTGCATTTCCAGTGTTGTATGCCCTCGTCCCACTAAAGTTTTGGACATGTTGCGACGTCCTGTCATCTCGTAGTCCTGGGTTCACTTCAGTCCTGGGTGGTTCTAGTGCCGTCAAAAGTTCGATTGTCTCGCTAATTGTACTGGGTCGTGCGACAGTTAAATGATCTTTTATCTGTTCTGGGTAGTGTCGCGTAACTAAACTAATAAATTCCTGAGGTTCCATGGGAGGGTCCAACATCTTACTTTGTTGCGCTAAGTCTAGAAAGTAATCCACCATGGATCGTCCTCTGTGTGGATATTTCCCTGTATTTATGTTCGTTCGGACAGCATTTTGTTTCCGCCATTCCAATATTTTGTTAAAAAGTGTTGTTTGAAGTCTGTGTAACTGGTGTGGTCACCTACTGCTAGCCTAACCCAAGTCAGTGACCGCCCCTGCAAGCCTCGTTTAACTATTATCATCTTAAAATCATCTGGAATGTTCTTGAGCTGAAAGTAATACTCTAGGTCCATTATGTAAAGCTTCGCGTTGTCTCTCACGTCATCAAATGTTGGCACGGTTATTTCATTTAACAAGTGAAAATGGTGAGGGCACCCGTTGTTTATACGGTTATTGTATAAGCTCCCTTGGCTAACACTATTACATGTTTCCATAGGTACCGTTGAAGACGTGTCTTGGCACGTGTTCATTAGTCCCTGTCTTGGCGGTACATTTGAAATGTCATTACTCTGAGGATGGTCTTAAGTCATTAAGAGCCTCTTTGAGTGATACCATTTCTCGTGTATGGTGTTCAATTCTTTTATCAGTTGAGCGTTGAGCTGCGTCTGCCTGTGTCAGGGTTTCTTTAATTGCTATCAATTCATTATGAGTGGAATTTTCTGCTTCTTTCTGCCTACTTTGTATTATGACACAGGTGTTTCGCATCTCCTCCCTCAACTGGGCATGCACATTATCATAATGCTGTGAAATCTGGTTAAGTTGCTCCCTGGTGGTTTCCATGTCCTTTTGTGTATCGTGCACCTCTGTGCGCATATTCAAAAATTCTGCCTCTATAGTGGCCTGCCCTAACCTAATTTCTGCTAATTTCTTATTCTGTTCTTCTGTTTTTCTTTCTAATTTTCTTTTCAGCGTGTTTGTGTATTCTGCTATCTTTTTTTCTAAATTATTTTCTAACGTGCTGTTTCTTGCTGCTATTTGCTGACTATGTTCTGACATGTTTGTTTCTATGTGCTGGTTTTGTTGTGTCATTCCACTTTCTATTTGTTGGCTTTGTGCGGAAATCTTAGTTTCTAGGCTGCTTTGGAGCTGCTGGAGCATCTGTTGCATCATAGCCGTGAGGCTGAGTGTTGCCTCAGGACTAATTACTTGCACAGCGATATCTCCGGGCTGCCCTTGGACTTGTTCCTCCATGTCTGCGTTAATTATCCTGCCACTTCTCAGGATCATATAAATTTTACACAGTCTGTAGTGCTACTGCCTGGCTTGTCCTACACAGTGAGTGCCCCTTGTGGAAAGGGTACTTACTCGTGACGTTACTGGTGTTTACCTCCGTCGGAAGTGGTGGTTGTTGCTCTCCTGTTGTCGTTGAGCTCAGCGACCTTGTCCGAAGTGTCCGTCTACGATGTCGTGGTGTGATCTGCTGTTGCTCTGGATGGTGTTTCCGGGCGGTCGTTACGTTCTCGGCGTCTGTTGCTCTGGTTGTTGTCTTCGGGCAGTAATCTCGTTCTCGGCGTCTGTTGCACCTGGTGTTGTCTCTGGGCAATAATCTCGTTCTCGGTGCGATGGTCTCGAAGGAGATGTTGGTTGTTGTGGAAGCTCGCCGGGTGATTAAAAGACGTTGGGCTCCATTTGAGGCGGTAATCGGTGGATATAAAGGATCCTGCACCGAAAGACCGATTTTGCATCTGGCTAGGGATCAGTATGGGAGAGCGACTCTGTTTCAGGGTCCAGCGATCAAATGAAAATACACTCCTCTTGCTTGAATTTTCCCACCAGTTTATTTATATAACATTTAGATTACAACTTTGCTCCCAAACAACTTGCTCGTTACAACGTTACCCTCCCCAAAACGATCCACGATGAAGTGTCGCGCCTTTACTCGATTCTCCGCGTCCTTTCCTACCCCAGACTATCTAGTACGACCCTTTCCTATTTCCATGACTATTCCGACCGTATCACGTGACGCATAACTATTTTTATTGGAGGTTCGTTTTCCTCATTTTTACTCTTACTGGCTCTCACCCCCGCCTATCTCTGTCCCTCCGGTTTGATCTTCGGGGTCATGGGAAGAAATATTCAGACTTCTTCTCACATTCCTTAGGGGAGTGTTTTCTTCCTGGACGCCTTGACACATTCCTTTAGTTAATGTATTTTTGTTCCCCCAACCGCGGTTTCTCCCCCAACTCCTGTTTCCGTCCCCAACTGCGGTACCTGTCTCAACCTCGTGATGGTAGACAAGTGCGCTAGAGACACCCGTTAGGATCTTGGAATGTTTTTAATGTATACAACAGAATATTTATTTCCGAGAGAGGTAACTCACTTTTATATTGGAGTTGATTGAGCAATATCCTATTGACTTTTGTGTGTCCTTAGCCATCCATAGGTGACTTTACTTTGTCTATTACTTGGCTACAGTAAACAAAAACCACTATTTAAATAGCACCAAAAGTTACAGTTCCCCTTTTAGAAACCTTTCAGGTAAGTAAGCGTAACATAAGATGAAGAAGTAAGTGTTTCTGAGAATATAAAGTGCCCAAATGTTAATATAAGTCAACGCTTTTCTCTGCCCTGAAATATGGGTTCAGTGTTAATTTCAGCATATGATCAGAGATACTTATCTCTCTGGCACTGGAATCCAATATTTATAGATATCTCTAACTCTCCCCACCTAGTTTGCGTAGCTAGAAGTGTGGCTGCCTCACGTTTAAGATAACTCTGCTTATAATCTACGTCAGGTAGAGCTGTAGGATACGGCTTTATAGCGCGTTTTCCATATTTGTGAAAGATAAAATATATATTGTGTGACTAAACACTGTGAGCTTTGGGTTCATTTGAATATCACTTCTTGACTGGATACATTTGTACTATATGACTTAAGGATAGAGATTATAAAAGCAAGAGTGAGATTAAAATCAAAATGCAAGTCTGATAGAAGAGCCAAAGATTTATGTAATGTGGCGTTTGACGGAAGAGTCTGCAAGTTAATTTCCAGTTAGCTAAAATTTTAGAGGAACTTGTTTATCGAAACTCAGTTAATTTAATTAATGATTTAATTATTATTTATAAAATAAGTAAGGCAGCAGTGTAGAGCTCATAAATGAAAAGTTGCCAGGATTTTTTCTCCCCTTAACGAGCCATATTGCTCCTATACTATTGGATAAAATCCTTGTTACACAATGGTTGCTATATAACTGTTTTCAATAAAAAGGCTGCAAAGTGCCCAAAATTTTCACCCAGTTGCCTCGTAATAGCCGATATACATATATATATATATATATATATATCGGTGTGTGTTTGTGTTTGTGTGTGTGTTTTGAGGTATTTCTGAAATGTGCAAGTAGAAATTCGAGGAAGAGGAGGTTTTGAATAATCTCCAAACTTTATTGTGCTGGTCGCTACTTAATGGGCTTTAATTTTCCTTTGGATTGCGGTCCGAGAAAACAAACTTTGTGTACAAGTACTGTAAAATTAAAACAAATACCTTGTAACATTTCTGAAAAGGTGCCTCTATAATTATCGTAGCCTTAATTATGGTCCTTAATAGAATATACAGCTTCATGTGTATTATGTTCTCCCATTCTGTTATGTTGTAATAGTTATTCCAGACTCATTACTAATATTTATATAATAATACTAATTTTTTTCAGAATGGCATTGATGTTTACCCCTTAGATTCTCGGAGAGGTGATGATGAAATAGAACCTTGAGTTTCAAGCAAATAATACCTTCGGAAGAGCTGAATATGTTTAAATTGGCAAAACTCAAAATCTTTCCAGAAAACATGCATGGCCTGGTAAAGTACACAATTTATAAATGCTTATAAAAGTTCCAACAAAAATCTCTTTGAACAATTTTGTGCTTCAAAATTGACAAGGAACACATGTTCCAAGAGGTCGAAGTCCGTTTGTTATATACTCAATTCGGCGTACTTCCTCTCTGACCAAAATTTAATTGTTCCTTTGTTATTGTTTTTCTATGCATTCCAGATGAATTTACATTTCTGTTAATAAAGCTAATTATTATTCTAAGCTGAATCTAAAGGAGTTCCTTATACGATTCACAAAACTGAGCATATTATTGTCATTACTTATCCTCTGCATAAGATATAACAGGTAGCGCCATCTCTGGAGAACAACAAGAACTTTTGGATCTGATGTGGCCTGTAAGTCAATAAGCGTTTCTGGAGTAAAATCGGTATAACTAAAATATATTCCCCTGCAATAATAAAATATATCACTTAAATAATAACTTAATACTATAATCACACGATATTTTCGAGCCACTCTTCCACAACGGCATATCTTCTATCACTTCCAAATATTATGTATAAGTTTACAGAAGTGGTTGCGTAGACCATTTCGATTATGTTGGCGAACTCTTACCGTGTTTCAAGCCTTATGCTATTTCTATGAAATTGCCTGAGAGATAGCAACGGTGACTACTGTTTCTAACATATATCGATACTGAAAATTCGAATTTGAAAACAACGGTAGGCTCCAAAACCTGTGATATTGTAAGGTAATTTTCATTATATTACCTTCTTTTACAAGAACCATTTTAACAAGATTTTGATTATTTATTATGACATGCTACTTGGCCAAAGTCATGCAAAATACTTTAAAAACATAAGGAATTTTCGGGATCTTGTGCAAAAATATTCGAGCTACAAATCCTGATTGTTCTGCAAATATATTGATGAACATCAAAAATCGCTGTATACCAAAGTACTACTTGCACCTTTTAGGAAATGCGTAATATTTATAATGTATATATGTATGTGTGACCACTCGCACGCGCGCGCGTGCATATGTGTGCCTGCGTGTCTGCTGTGTGAAAAACAATTCCCATGACGGTCTTCCCAGTCGTTGCACTGATAACAGAGTAGATTCAGAATCTTTATTAATAATTATGAGTAAACAAACTACACCGACCGACTTTGTAGAAACGAAGTCCTCGTAAACCGGAAGTGCTTTGGTAATGCGTACGCACTCTTCCCGCGTATGCCACATTCCTTTAAAATCGCATGGTTCGCCAGTCAGACCTGGTAGTTTATTTTTGAAGAAAATTCCTCCAACACCACGTTGTATTGAAGAATGTGTTTATCGCTGATATTGTATACAAATGTTCCTAGAGTCCACAGAGCTCACAGACAAACAACATTTACCCTTAACAATAAACTAAGGACCTACTAAAAGCTAACAAAGTAACCAACCTAACTGGGATTCCAAATCTGCACACATTGAAGGCTAGACAAAATTTAAAGAATCAATATAGGATTAAGTATCCTCAAATTAAGAAATCAAATTCATTACCCTTTTATGCAAAGTTGCTTGGGTAGGCTTCTGTGTGCGCGTCTTTGAATTTGTGGGAAGTTTGAATAACTGAACTCAAACCAGGTACATAAGTTAAACATCTTCCAGGTATGCGACTCCGAGAATTTGGAAAAGTTTGGAATTCTCAAAAACGGAAATTGGGATTTTCCTTGAACAGCATAAATATAAGTTGTTTCCGTGTTAATACATGGTTTTTGTCGATTTTTTTCATAATGTCATTAGTAATGAGTTTTGAATAATTATTAAATCGCAGGAAGTGATATATCTCATTAAGGACCACAGTTCAGGCAAGGCTATTTATTTATGGAGACATCATTTCACAAATATTACGTGATATTTGCTTTAATTGTACAGTACTTGTTCACAAAGTTTATTTTGTCGGGCCGCCATCCAAACGAAAGTTAATGGCCATGACTTAACGACCAGCACAATTAAGTTTTGGTCACCATTCAGAACCTCCTGTTCTTCGAATTTCTATTTGTACATTTTATAAGAAAGTACGACATAACTAACGTATGCGTGTATAATATATATTCACCTCGGTTAACACTAGGTAACTAGATAAAAATTGTGGGTGCCTTGCAGCCAATTTATTAAAACATTTCTAAGGCAACCTTTGTGTAACAACCATATTATCCAATGGTATAGGAGCAATATGGCTCGTTTTGGGGGGAAAAATCTTTGCAACCCTTCATCTATTACGCAGGCAACTTTGGCTAAAAGGATACTGAGCTTGATATGTTAATTTAAGGACACTTAATATTTATTTGATATTTTTTAGTTTTGTCCCGCCTTCAAAGGCTCCCGATTTGGAATCCCGGTCATGTTGGGATATTTTGTTAGCTTTTCGTCGGTCCTTAGTTTAATCTTAAGCTCTGTGGACTCTGGGCTCATCTGTATACAGTTTCACAGATACAACACGTTCTTCAATATAACTTAACGTTGCAGGAATTAACTTCAAAAATACAATAAATAAGCAAAACCTTGTTAAACTGGTTCTTTATAAGAGCAGATAATTTATTAAAACTTACCCCACCATATGAAAGATTTTGGAGTATACCTTTGTACTTAAACTCCAATATTCAGTATCGATATATCTTAAAAACGCTCGTCACCGTTCCTGTCTATCAGGTGATTACATACAAATAGCATAAGGTTTGTAACACGGCATGTTCTAACCAACATAATCGAAATGCGCTACGCATTCACTTCTGTAAACATATACATAATATTTGAAAATGATTGAAATTATGCTGTTGCGGAGGACTGGATCGAAAATGTACCATGATACTAGTACTTTAAGTTACTATTTATATGGTATATTTTATCATTTCGGGGATTATATTTTAGTAACAACGATTTTACTCCAGAATGGGTTATTGGCTTAGTGCCAAAGTCAGCTCCATAGATTCTTGTTGCCTTCCACACATGGCTCTACCGGTTATATGTTATACCGAGGATAAGCATTGACAACAATATGCACAGCTTGATATGACATATAGGTAAGTCCTTTGGGTTTAACTTAGATTAAAGTGGGCTTTATTGCCAGTAAAGTAGGATCATCTGGAATGTACCAAAACATAATAAAATAAGAACAGTTAGTTCTGGATCAGATAGCATGTACCCTAAATTGAGTATATAGCAACGGATGTGCCCTCTTGCAGTATTGATTCATGTCCATTTCAGGGTGTTTTTTGAGTTTTTTTTGGAACTAGCATTCGATTGTAAATTTTATTAAATAAAATGTGCACAAGGTGTACGTGATATGCTATAACAATTGTCTCCTTTACTTGTGGTGGAGGACATTGATTCTAAGGTGGAAACAAAATAAGATGTAGTATGGGGTAACCAAGTTACCTTAGTACTATTTGGAGTTTGTGCGATGAGATGTAAAGCATTTCCAAGCAAACCCTATGTATCAGAGGAACTCGTTTACGATACCTCAGGTGATAAAATTGATTCACTCATAATTAATTATAGAATTAGGGAGGGTAATATAAAACGGTTGTTCAGATTTTTTCTTGACAAAGGGACTCAATTTGCTACTATAAATTCAGTCTACTCGATTACGGCCAACTTTACACAAACGTCGATAATGGGCACGCGTCTGAATAAGCACGTGCAAAGTACTTGAGATTAAACATCGTGTTACATCATGACAATGGACCGTTGTGTATGAAAATACTAACAAAACATTATCTGGATATAAATGTGTTAAGCATTATGGTCCTTCTAATAATTACTACGGAGTACACTGATAGGTAAATTTGTTTTCAGGTGGTCAAGATAAATATATTTCCTGCAGTCATATTTGAGCATCAATTCAAGTATTCGTATATTTAGTAACTCGTTACTTTGTGCCTTTCTGTACTCATCTGTTGTACACAGTATTCTTAAGGACGTTTTCATTGATCTTATTAACCTTAATCTAGAAATTTGTAGATACACCAGCTGGTACACATACATCGACTTTCATCATAATGTCCCTTGTTGCATTAAAACAGTTGCAGAATATACCGGGGAGAATTGCACCGCAATCACGAGAACGATCTTTATTCTACTTCGAGAGACCAGAGCTGTTTTCGATGTATGCATTCTCATGTGTACTCCGTGCTAATAGACAGCTGCGGTATCCCCAACCGATAGGGTCTTGGAAAGTTTCCCGTTTATGTTAGAGAATCTTTATTGCAGAGAGGATATACGCACTTTTAAGGTTGGCAGTTGGTTGAGCAATACTTATTAAACTTGTCTGTACCCTTAGGCACCCATAGCTGACTTCACTTACTATATTACGTTTTTACAGTGAGTAGAACAGCTATTTTAGTAGACGCTACTGTTATAATTCCCCTTTATAGAAAAAGTTCAGCTTAGTAAATGTAACGTAAGGGAACATGTAGGGTGTTTCAGAATGAAAGTGCCCAAAGCGAATGTATGCCATCTTTTTCTGTGTACTGATATATGGTTTGATGTCCTTCATAGATGTTCTTCATAGAGCAACTAAGAATGCAGATGCTTCTGCCATCTACCGCGGCTTATCACGATCTTCTAGCAGAACTTCAGACAAAGAAGAAGGAAATCTGGGCAGATTTTTATGCGACCGAAGCGATGCTAACATCAGAGTGGAAAGGTGCAGACTATGAACTACGGCACTCTCTGACACGCTTTGCCATTCATGGTTTCCATTTCCGGATGTGCAACGCGAAATCCTTCCATGAGCCAGTCGTTTGGTGTATATGTGAACAGTGCGGAGAGAAATGTGATCGATATCACGCGTTAAAGTGCAAAAAAGAATCATATCAATGACAGAGTTGTGTAAAGACTAAATGCACATTGTGCACAATTTATTATTATTATTATTATTATTATTATTATTATTATTATTATTATTATTATTATTATTATTATTATTATTATTATTATTATTATTATTATTATTATTATTATTATTATTATTATTATTATTATTATTATTATTATTATTATTATTATTATTATTATTATTATTATTATTATTATTATTATTATTATTATTATTATTATTATTATTATTATTATTATTATTATTATTATTATTATTATTATTATTATTATTATTATTATTATTATTATTATTATTATTATTATTATTATTATTATTATTATTATTATTATTATTATTATTATTATTATTATTATTATTATTATTATTATTATTATTATTATTATTATTATTATTATTATTATTATTATTATTATTATTATTATTATTATTATTATTATTATTATTATTATTATTATTATTATCATTATTATTATTATTATCATTATCATTATTATCATCATTATCATTATTATCATCATTATCATTATTATCATCATTATCATTATTATCATCATTATCATTATTATCATCATTATCATTATTATCATCATTATCATTATTATCATCATTATCATTATTATCATCATTATCATTATTATCATCATTATCATTATTATCATCATTATCATTATTATCATCATTATCATTATTATCATCATTATCATTATTATCATCATTATCATTATTATCATCATTATCATTATTATCATCATTATCATTATTATCATCATTATCATTATTATCATCATTATCATTATTATCATCATTATCATTATTATCATCATTATCATTATTATCATCATTATCATTATTATCATCATTATCATTATTATCATCATTATCATTATTATCATCATTATCATTATTATCATCATTATCATTATTATCATCATTATCATTATTATCATCATTATCATTATTATCATCATTATCATTATTATCATCATTATCATTATCATTATTATCATCATTATCATTATTATCATCATTATCATTATTATCATCATTATCATTATTATCATTATTATCATTATTATCATTATTATCATTATTATCATTATTATCATTATTATCATTATTATCATTATTATCATTATTATCATTATTATCATTATTATCATTATTATCATTATTATCATTATTATCATTATTATCATTATTATCATTATTATCATTATTATCATTATTATCATTATTATCATTATTATCATTATTATCATTATTATCATTATTATCATTATTATCATTATTATCATTATTATCATTATTATCATTATTATCATTATTATCATTATTATCATTATTATCATTATTATCATTATTATCATTATTATCATTATTATCATTATTATCATTATTATCATTATTATCATTATTATCATTATTATCATTATTATCATTATTATCATTATTATCATTATTATCATTATTATCATTATTATCATTATTATCATTATTATCATTATTATCATTATTATCATTATTATCATTATTATCATTATTATCATTATTATCATTATTATCATTATTATCATTATTATCATTATTATCATTATTATCATTATTATCATTATTATCATTATTATCATTATTATCATTATTATCATTATTATCATTATTATCATTATTATCATTATTATCATTATTATCATTATTATCATTATTATCATTATTATCATTATTATCATTATTATCATTATTATCATTATTATCATTATTATCATTATTATCATTATTATTATTATTATTATTATTATTATTATTATTATTATTATTATTATTATTATTATTATTATTATTATTATTATTATTATTATTATTATTATTATTATTATTATTATTATTATTATTATTATAATTATTATTATTATTATTATAATTATTATTATTATTATTATTATTATTATTATTATTATTATTATTATTATTATTATTATTATTATTATTATTATTATTATTATTATTATTATTATTATTATTATTATTATTATTATTATTATTATTATTATTATTATTATTATTATTATTATTATTATTATTATTATTATTATTATTATTATTATTATTATTATTATTATTATTATTATTATTATTATTATTATTATTATTATTATTATTATTATTATTATTATTATTATTATTATTATTATTATTATTATTATTATTATTATTATTATTATTATTATTATTATTATTATTATTATTATTATTATTATTATTATTATTATTATTATTATTATTATTATTATTATTATTATTATTATTATTATTATTATTATTATTATTATTATTATTATTATTATTATTATTATTATTATTATTATTATTATTATTATTATTATTATTATTATTATTATTATTATTATATTTATTATTATTATTATTATTATATATGGGTTCAGCGTTAGTTTCAGTTTATGATCAGAGATACCTATCTCTCTGGCACCTGAATCAGATAATACCTATTATTAATATATCTGCACACCTCCTTTGCCTAGCTGGAAGCGTGGCTGACTGACGTTCTACACAACTTTAGATTGGGTGTCCGGCTGGTGGAGATGTAGTATAGCGCTTTATGCCGAATTTTCCATTATTGTGAAAGATAAAATAAATATCGTGAGACTAAACACTGTGGACTTTATGCTTATTTGAATATCATCTCATGATTTGATCCATTTGTCCCATGTGATTTACGGATGAAGATTATAAAAGTAATCGAATTACTAAAATCAAAATGGAGGTCTGAGAAATGAGCCAAATATTTATGTAATGTGGTGTTGGCCGGAAGAGTCTGTAAGTTAATTTCTAGTTAGCTAGTGTTTGAGAGGAACTATTTTATGGAAACTCATATAATGTGATTAATGCATTGATTATCATTAATAAAATAAATGAAGTAGCACCATTATCAATATCGAGCTCATAAATGAAGAGTTGCAACAATTTTTTTCTCCCCAAAACGGGCCATTTCGCTCCTGTACCATTAGACAATACGTTTGTTACACAAAGGTTGCCAAAGAAAAGTTATCAATAAATGGCTGCAACGCATCCACAATTTTCATCTAGTTGCCTAGTGTTAACCCAGGCGTTCATACATATATGTTGACGCTTATGTTAGTAATGCGTCACTATTTTCTAAAATGTCCAAGTAATATTCGGAGAACTGGAGTTTGTGAGAGATCACTAAAACTTTATTGTGCTGGTCGCTACGTCAAGGCCTTTAATTTTCGTTTGGATAGCGGCCCGATAAAATAAACTTTGTGTACAAGTACTGTAAATTTAAAACAAATACCTTGTAATATTCATGCTTTGGTGCCTCTATAAATAATAAGCCTTGTCCTAATTATCGTCCTTAATGGGATATGCACCTTCATGTGTATTATATTATCCCATTCTGCTACGTTTTAATAGTTATTCAAAACATATTACTAATGACATTATATAAAAAATCAACAATAACGTTGTATTATCACGGAAAAAACTTAAATTTCTGCTATCCAATGACAGTTCCATTTCCTTGAATATTGGAGACGCATGCTTGGAAGATGTTTAACTTATATACCTGGTTTGGTTTCATTTTTGAGTTCAGCTACTCCACCTTCCCACAAATTTAGAGATGCGCACACAGAAGCCTACCTAAGCAACTGTGGCTAAAATGATAGTGAATTTTATTTGTTAACTTAAGGATACTTAATTTTAATTTGATCTTTTTTAATTTTGTCTCACCTTCAAAGGGTCCCGATTTCGAATCCTGGTCAGGTTGGATTACTTGATTAGCTTTTATTAGGCTTTTAGTTTATTCTTAAGGGTAAATGTTGTTGGTGTGTCAGCTCTGTGGACTCTATGCACATTTGTATACAATTTCAGCGATAAAACACATTCTTGAATATAACGTGGTGCTGCAGGTATTTACTTCAAAAGTTAAGTACCAGGTCTGACTGACGAACCATGAGATTTTAGAGGAATTTGTCGTTCGCGGAAAGAGTGCGTACGAATTACCAAAGCATTTTCCGTTTGCGAGGACTTCGTTTCTTGAAAGTCGGTCAAAATAGGTTGTTTACTCATAATTATTAATAAAGATTCCGAATCTGCTGTGTTATCAGTGCAACTAGTGGGAAGACCGTCACAAGAATTGTTTTTCACACAGAACACACGCACGTCCGCATACACACGCGCGCGCGCACACACACACACACACACACACACGCATATATATAATATGTATCTCGCATTTCCTAAAAGGTGCAAGCGGTATTTTGGTATACAGTGATCTTTGATGTTCATCAATATATTTGCAAAACAAAACTTTTAGCTCGAATAGTTTTGCACATGATCTCGGAAACGCCTTATGCTTTTAAAATATTTTGCATGACTTTTGCCAAGTGGCAAGTCATAATAAATAATCGAAATGATGTTAAAGAGGTTCTTGTTAAGTAAGGAAATATATTTAAACTTACCTTACCCTATCAAAGATTTTGGAGCTTAACTTTGTTTTTAAATTCGTACTTTCAGTATCGATATATCTTACAAACGCTAGTCACCGTTCCTATCTCTCAGGCAATTTTATTGAAATACCTTCCCGAATTTTACCTTACCTGCGGTAAAACGCTTAACGGGTGGGCTCGTAGCAAAAACCTTCTGGCTATATACGGCCATTCATCACCACATGGCATGGCATGGGACATTGTTTCATGTACACTGCAACTTATACCTTTCGGTTTGTTGGAAGTTGAATTCGATTGTAAGCATTATTTGATCAAATAAAATAATTTATATGGTACAATAATAGTCGCCTTTACTTACTATATCATAAGATAAAGACAGAATAACAGATTGGATGCGGTATCCAATTTTTGTTACTATTTGGCTTTTGTGCGATAAGCTCAAATGCATTTGCAAACTAGCTTATATTTCAGAGGAGCTCGTTTACGGTGACTCAGTTGATGCAATTAATTCACTGGTAATTACATATAAAATTTGGGAGGCTAATATAAAGATGATTGCTATGATATTTCTCTACAAATATGCCTATTTTGTATGCAGGAATGATAAAGGATGATTTTACACAGACGTCTGTTTATGGCATAGTTCTAAATAAGCATGTGCACAGGCCTCGAAATTCAATGGTGCGCAGCATGCAAGAAAAGGTTGGAACAAAAGTACATGGATATATCTATGTTAAGCATAATGGACCTTCTAATAACTACTAGTCAAGTAACCTGATAGGAAAATTGTGTTTCCATAAGGTAAAGATTAGATTGTTGGAGGCAGCTTTGACCGTTATTCACTATGATCTATCAGGCAGTGACCCGAAATATGTGTAGTTAGACAACTGTAGTTTCATGTTCATATCGTACATTGAGCTCAAATGAGGTATACAGTGGTCCACTAATATTATGAAAGTTCTCTATATGCAGTAAAATAATATGACATAACCATTTTTGGAAATAAATAAATAAATGTTACCTTTTTACAATTACTTATTATGGAACACAGCGGCCAAAGCAATGGTCTTGAAAATATTGCATGTCGTTCACATCCGGTTGTTAGTGCCATCTACCGTCTGCATTTGAAGAAAAAAAGTACACGCAGAGCTGGAAATGTTGGTTCGGAACGGGACCAGGGAATCTTGATGCGGTACCGGAAGTTGCTATCGAACTAAGGAAGGAGATCTGGTAATATCTTACACGGCGGAAGCACAGTGGCAATAATTTAAAAAAAATTAAGGGATATTTGACTAGGTTCTTTAGGTTTAGCTAAATCACAGTTTTGAGTAACACCTGTTTATTCATCATCATGCCTTCGTTATTATATCAAATATTGGAAATTTTTAAAAAGTTTTTATTTACATGAACTTCTTTTTTCCATCTTGTGCACAAAACTCTTAAAACTTTTTCTTGTATCTGCCCAGTGTGAATAGAGATGGATATTTGGAGATAGTCCTTTTGCGTGTTTCCAAAAGTCTGTAATTAAAATTTGAAAACCAGAAGGATTTTAGTGATATTCAAATATTTACGTACTGTATGCTTCAAGAATATCTTCTCCGCAAAAAAGCTAAATGCTGTACTTTAACAGGATATACAATTTTTTGCATCTCAGGATATCATTAGTGTCTCACAGTGTACCAGTTTTTCTTTTTTCTTCCAAATACATACATGGCATTCTGAAAAAAGTTAAGAAACTTACATTTATCATGAACAATCTTTAAACTTCTGTTATTTAAAAAATTTCCTATTGTTATTATTGACAATTTAAAAGTTTTCTAAAGTTCTGGCGTGACTTCCAAGAAAGATGTTCACCTTAAATACTAGGTTTCCATTCTTTTTGCGTTATACTGCTCAGACTCCTTATAAGCTCACGCAGATCCCTGTCAAAGAAACTTTTGCTAAAAGGCTGTATTATCTGACTCAGCGGGTCCTAAATACTGCAATGTTTTGAAATCTCCGAGATAATTATTTCCATGGAATAGAGTACCTTCTATACCATCTGCAAATAAGTAAAACTTGAGTCTAATGAGCAAATTATTGCTCTGAAGTACGCCAGGACTTGTAGAAAGTAATAAGAAGCAACTGTTTACCTCCAAAGTGAAAGCCTTCGGCGCTTTTTATTTTTTTAAACTATCTCCAATGTTAAAATCAAGGTGAAATATGTTCAAAATATTTACTAACCACATGTGTACCTAGCTGGAATATTTTGGGAAGCTTAGGATGTGTTTACATTCGGAATACCTTTGTAAGTATTTTTCTAGTTTGCCAATTGAAATAAAAGCGCAGAATGTCGCATACACGAAAATTTGGCAATGAAAAAGCTATGTGCAAGATGGGTGCCGCGATTACTCATAGTCGACCAAAAGCGCATCCAGAAGAACACTACTACCGTTTGTCTGGCGGTGTTTCATCGCATTCCCAAAGACCACGATTGAATCTTGGGTCCCTCATTATGCGCCAGAGTCAAAACAGCAGTATAAATAATGTAGAAATACTACTGAAAGTGCACCAAAGAATGCAATGTGCAGTTTGTCAGTTGGTAAATTGATGGCCAGTGTTTTTTGGGAGTCTCTATATAAAGAGGAGGAATAATTTATATTCCTCATAGACTACATGGAAGTAGGCAGATCACTAACTGGGGGCTATTATGCCCCGTTGTTGGATCTGTTGCTATTAGAGTTACGTCAAAAGAGACTGCGATTGTAACACAAGAGGTTGCTCTTTCACTAGGATAATGCACCATCACACACATCAGCAACTGCAATAGCAGAAGTGCATCACTTGGTATTCGAATTGGTTCCTCATCCAAGTTATTGGCCATATTTAGCCTCAACTGACTTTTCCCTGACCCAAACCTGAAAATTCAGCTTGGAGGTAAGAAATTTTCACCAAATGAAGAAGTGATATTCTCCTTCAACGAGTATTGTCGCAAACCTGATAGCGATAAGGTGGCTTGTGCATACAAAGGAAGTGACAGGCAGCACGGAGATAAAGAGTATGCCGGAACAAATAAAGATAACGCGAGATAAAGGACTTGCCAGCACAGATAAATTTCCCTTCTAGTGACAGAACATTCTATTTCTTGTTTATTCCAGAAATATCCAGTGATATATGCGAGGTATATAGGAGATTGTGACACGCCAGCGGACAGTAGTATGCAGGAGCTGTAAACCAAGAGTGTTGTAAGGAGAGCTCATGCTGTAAACAGATGTAATCAAAACGCTGTTTGTTGTGGTCTTCACCATTGGTAGATTGTGATTGTGTATGTGACGTAGTTATGTTACGTAAGGATTGAACAGAGCGTATTTCTACGGAAATAAAGTGCATTTTGTATTTCTGTAACTTCGACCTTTAATTCTACGAACACACAAGGACACAAAATTTTGCATACCTTAGCGCATGCTATTTTTCTGACAAGATGAAAATCTGGAACACCGCTGGACCAAATGTGTAGTCAACAATGCAGTACCATGTCGAAAAATAATATGAGATTATCAAGAAAAACTAACTGCTCTTGGTTTTTCACAAGACTTATCAAACATCCCTCGTACGCCATTCCGGAAGGGTGGATTTAGAATGCAGTGTGAGTGTGATACCTTAAATATATATATATATATATATACTTGACAAACACAAATATATCAAATCTAATAACTTGTTTAATGAAAATTTTACAATTGGCAAATTATTATAACAAGTATAGATCACCATCAGAAGGAAATAATTACTTTAAAAGAAACTGTAAACAGGTGCATTATACATATTTGAAAGCTTACGTATGATCCATTTAGCCTACTTAATGGCAAAATTTAGGCACTTTTGATGTAAAACCTGGGTCTTAGTAAGTTTCTCGGATGCCTTAATGGAGGAAGCTATTTAAAAAATTAAAGTATTTAACAAGGTGTGGTGGACCAGAGAAACAATTTTAATAAAATGTGTCGTTGTAGTTACAGTCAAAGGCATTTACAAAGTATCATTTGTTTGTGAGGAACATGTGGTAGTTTAAGGGTATACTTACATACCCACAATACTTAGGTAATTTTGGTTTGAAATATTTTTGCTGTGTTATTCGCTGAATGATGCCCATTCAATTAAGATTTGATGGCATAAGCGAGACCTTAAAATGTTGATATTAGAAAAAAGTATACCACTGTGACATTAAAAGGAATAACTTATAATGTATCTGAGGAAATTCTTGCCACAAAAGATAAATTTCATCCAAATATTCTGGAATCTACATTTTCTCTGAATTAAGATCTTTACCTCTTACGGTTTACCAGTTATTCTGGACCTGTAAATATCAGATGACAGGCAAATTAAACAAAATATTTCATTTATTACCAAAGAACCCTATACTTCTGGTACTTCAATCAAAATAGCCAGCGCCATTTTTAAAAAATTAAACACTTTCAAGAATCTGAGTGTCAATCCTCGAAAGAGTGTACTTTGATTTAACTTACGCTCTCCAGATTTCACACAAGAAACCAATTCAATATATATAAAAAATTTTAAATGACTGAAAGCGTGTAAAACCGCATATCTCTGGTTAAATAAGACAGGGTGTCAATATTTGGGTGCAAAGCGGTGCTTCCCAAACCAATTCAAACTAATTGAACTTAAAACTGTATGATCAACATCACAGAGCCATGTAATATGTGTCATAGAATTTCATGGTTGCAGCTTTATACCTCCAAAGAGATAAATCTTAGTATTTAAATAGTTATTTCTATTTGTTTTATGGAATATGACAATTTATACCAGATTCCTTATGTTCAGTATATTTGCATTACAAAAAGTGTATCTGAGATTTTGTGGCAAATGTTTCAAAAGTGCCTATTATTTTGAATACATTTCGCAAGATCGTCACTTACTTGCAAGTCATAATAAATCAGCAGACTCTTGTATGATCTTCAGACAAATCAGATTTATCAAATTGTTATACCATCTACTTTCCATTGGCTCTTTGCCTTTAGATTGAATATACTCATATTGGTAGGTATGTTTAAAAACGCTAGCACCCTTTCCTGTTTCTGTGCAGTTTCCATAGGAAGAGAATGCAGCTTTAAACACTGCCTCAGTTGATCAACTTTTTTTCTACATGTGTGACTATATCCTTGTTCTATCTACACCAGAGTTGACCGTGAAGCTGCGCCTGTGTATCTCAATTTGTGGTCGCCTGGGCTCGAACCTGGGTAACCCTGGAGAGAGTCGAACAGGCTACAGGAAGCGCAGATGGTAGCGTATCTGATAAGGATAAATGATGAGGAGCTGGTGAACGAGTGGGATATACAGGCAAGATTGGTTGAAACATTCGTGTCGTGAAATGAATGATAGCGGTCATGGATGATGGAGAATTGGTGGAATTGTTGTGAGGGAAACCTTAGGGCCCGCAGGAAGACCGCCCCACCACCGCGTTTTCCACCTCTATTCTCAATTTGCGGTCACCTAGGATCGAAGCCGGGCCACCTTGGTGGGAGTCGAGTGGTCTAAAAACTCGACCACGGTGCAACCATTTATCTTATTGTTCACTTGGAAAATATTTTAAGAAATGAATGTCTTGCTTGCATGTCACTTCTGTTATTTACCTCAGTTTATATAATTTAACAATAGCTACACTTTTATGTTAAACTGTCTAATGAAAAATGTTACTCATATTACCTATATCATTAAAACTATTTATCTATATATTATGTAATCTTACACAGAATGTTTCGTTAAAGCTTCTTTGAAATTGAATTACTCATGTTACATCACTTTTAGGTGTTCTATGTTACAGCTACAATGTTGTAACAAGTGTTTTTCAATTGAATTACTCGTCAATTATATTAATGCCAATATACCAAGTATGCTAATAAATCAGAGTTTGATTCGGTAGCGTAGATGGTAGCGTGTCTGCCTCACAGTAAAGGGATTCTGAGTTCGAATCTTGGGCAGGGTGGATTATCTGGATAAGGTTTTTCCGGAGTTTTCCTTATCCTTAAAAACAGATAACATTAAAAGAAATTAAAAACTGTTTAAACAATGCCGCTATTTAAATGTTCTTGTCAAATGCCACATCCTATGGTTAATTCCTTGAAAGGTCTTTGAGGTAATTCTTTAAAGTAACAAATAATGAATAAGTGCCAGGCAGAAAATTCATTGCTTGGCTTAGAACTACGGAATGGATAATGTAATTGGATTATGTATTTTGACATTTTATAGTTGTTATTATTAAGGAATTAGCTTCTTGAACCTGCAAACCTTATAGAATCATTATATTACATAAAAAGATAAAATAATGTGCCGTAATTTTGTAAGCAGTCTAGCTGTTCAGTGTTCATCTGATTATTGTATGTCCTGATACTGTATTGCTACAGATGATAGGAGATGATAAAATGCAACAAAATGCAACAACTTTGAAACTGCAGTCACAGCTCTCAAAGCTCACTTAATTATTTTTGTACGTCATCTGTTGCTATGCGATATTGGAACATATGCAGGTATGAAAAATGCAGCTGTAGTAACACCCGACAACGTAAACATTTGGATGCGCGGATTTTCATAATTTAGTTTCGTATACCCTCACTATGCGATGCTACGATTGCTTCGTGTTACAAACGAATAGCATGGGAGGTTCACTTCCAGTATTTTGATGTGTGTAACGGATTTTGACCGTTTCTGACTGCCTCTGTAGGCAAAGAGTGGAAACAGAAACAGTTTAAGCTCATTAATCTAAACACACACAATGTTACGGGCCGTATTTGGGCAGGTAAAAATTTCCCTTAAGCGGGAAAATTAAAACTCGAACGATAGTAAATCCTCAAGTGGAAAAGAGCACAATCTCGCTTCGCTTGCGTGGTTTAGCTTAGCCACTGCTTGCTAATTAACCTAAGTTCGCTGTGTTTTGCTATGATATTTGTCGTTTGTCAGTCTTTGAGGTGTTTGTTATTTCTGTGTTGAAAACATTTGTTTGTGTAGCAGCTGGAGGTCAGAAGTACTATTGAAATGACGTTGGGTATTAAAAATATCGGAATTTTCAGAATGTGCAAAGCTTCTAGTGATAGGAAGGTTAATTTCTCGTGAAGTAACATTTTGGTTATATCTCACGCTTTAAAGTGATTCATACTGTTGGAGAAGTTGAAAGCAGAGCGAATAACAGTGTAAGAAACTCTTAATTTCTTTTTCTGCATTTTTATCTGGATAAAATTAAATATTATGCTTGTTAACGGCAATGTGAATAGCCAGGACCACATCAACGTCGCCGCTATGCTGGAATAAGGTCCCACAGGAGTTCTACGTTCAGTAGGTCTATTAGCATGGAACTACACCAGGGGTAGACAGGTAGTGGCGGTGTGACGTCTGCTCCGAGCTCTAACCACCAAATATGCCCCCCAACGAAAGGCAGGTTAGCGTGTGTCGTCACCACGCCGATTTTCGCTGCCCAAATAGTTTGATGTTTTGGACTTCCAACAGCCTAGGAAAGATAGGAAACGTATCGGGCATTAATAATATGTACAAATTATATCTGGGATGTTGTAATATTAATGCTGGCTGCTTTAAATACACAATTGGTCATAATTTATAAACCATTACATTTTGGCTCTGTGCTATGAGAAAATACATAAAACTCCAACTCGTAGTTTATCTGAAGATGACGCATGTTATAAAGTAAATAAAACAAAACGTAATGTAATATTCTCAGAAAAATAGAGGAGGCCCATTCAGTACAAAATTACATGGGCCTTTTCCGACACTTTTCGTTTCGTTTTTCTTTAATTAGTTTATCAATGTCAGGACGTAATGTCTCGGAAATTTGTAAACGAAGGCTGCATGTTAGACTGTGATCCAACAAGGTACTTTGGGGTTTGGAATTAGCTAATTTCATAACAGAAAAAAAACCGTTCACACATATGTCGAGCCAAACATACAAAATGCCCGTGCGGCAAGTGAATACAACCTCGGAAATCTGGTTTGGGGGAAATTCTTGTAAAAATTAGCTAAGTCTTACTTGTGTGTATATTTGTCCTTCAATAAATCGTCACATTGTAAACTTAGCAGTTCCATTTGGTACGTGGCAACTAAATTGTTGTCATCGAGTGCCCTACACCTTACTAAACCCTCAGATTCTTAACTCACAGTGCCATGTATATAGGCAACTTCGTACTGCACCGCTCTAGTCTGACGTCACACGCACTGCAGGCCTCGCTCCCGGCTGAAATATGTCACAACTTTCGAAGCTGTCTTCCTCTGGACTACACACTTAAAAGGTTTGCTCCTCGGTCGAATTTGAATCGGCGACCTTAAAATCAGTAGGCTGGTACCTAACCAACTGGCCCACCTAAACCTGTAGGTATACCAGTGTATCTGAGCTAACTTTTTTGTACATATAAAAGAAACAAGGAAACCAAGCACTTGCAATCAGAAAGGGGGATGGATACTTTTGCATAGGTCAAATCTAGCACACACACATCGAACCCAGGTGAAACTATGGCATATTTACACGTCATATTATACGTTAGTATTCTGTGGCGTAACAACTATTTGCTACTGCGTAGCAGTCTCAAGTAAAAAGCTAGGGAGATAAGCCTACAAGAGCAATTTATTTAGAAACCTAAACATATCTGCTGATATTCCAGCTGGCAGTGATTGAACTAATGGAAACTAAATATATAACTTTAGGGTTTATCACTCTCCGGAAAATACTATGCATCCTGAGTGACAAACGAAATGATGTTTAGTGCAATTAGCGATTAAATTTAGAATTTTTTTTTGGGGGGGGGGTTGGTTTAGTTTTCACTGAAAGCACATCGACAGACTGAGATATAGCAAATACGTAAACCTTAACCAGCACTGCATCTGAAATATATAAAATACATAACCTTGAATCAGTACTGCTAAACAACTGTCGTGCAATTTTGCATGCGAAAACGTAACAGCGCAAATACGATTTTGAAAGTGGTCGCAAATTCACAATAATAAATCCTCCTCCATCTTGGAACTGTTAATGAAGAACGGTTATCACAAGGAAATGTATATTCTTGTAATAAAGTAGGAAGTAAAATGCTGAATAGAACCAGAATGAAAAATTCAATGCCATAGCTGGGATTTGAACCACGGATCTCCCGCTCTCCGTGCGGTTGCTCCAAAGCACTGAGCTACTGCGGCCAACATGCCGACATGACGTTAAATGCTCGAACTGACTCGTATGTTTCCCGGTGGACCACTAGGGGTTCTCATATGCTATGAGACACTCGCCTTTTGTGGCGGCTTATTATGCTTTAAATATTTAAGTCCCAGGCTTCATAGTTAAACCACTATGTTTTTAGGGAAACTGATGGAAATAATCATTCCTTTGACACTAGCCGTGTGTAGGCTGTTTGCTTGTAAACCTTTGCACACAGTAAACACAAAAGTCGCTCTGGATGTCCCAGTTGATTAGACGCTGGAGTTCTGATCAAACACGGTGGATCTTTAGGAATGCTAAAAGGCGACAGCCATGCCAGTATATTTACTGGAATCTACAGGAACCTTGCTGTTTATTTACAGCAAACACAGGAGTGAATGATTCCTGTTTACGAATTCACAAAGAATACAGATTTTCAGACACTGATGGTTAGACAATGTAATTAAAAAGCTTATGTTATCAGCACCATTGAATTCCAAGTCCGTTAATGCTAGGATGTCTTGCTCCATTAATATATTTAATATGTTGTATATATAACATTTAAATATTTTATATATTACCCTGGAGTTGCAACGTTGCACTTAACAGTTTGCATGGTTTCGCGTAACGTAGGCTATATTGTTGTTGCGACGTTGCCAAAGTAGCAGGTAAACAAGTACTGATTGCTCTCCTTTCTTATTCAACCTGCACAAAAAATTCACGTATGTAGCGAACTTAAACTAATTACATCTGAGCATAAACAATTCTATGTATGTAAAATAAATTACCAGGGGTGCCCATGGATCTTCACATATTCCTCTGCCTCAAGATTTCCTAAGCCCTTCTTGACACTTCCAATGCTTGCCATACCTCGCCACAAAGGATTTCTTTTTTGTGAATCATTATTCGGAGATGACATCGTTTTTTAGATTCCGTTGCAGCTTAAAAAAGGAAATAAAAGAAATTGCAAAGAAGAACTCGATGTACGTGCTAGAGATTCATCACTGGAACATGTAGTTGGAAATAACTACCTTCGCCAACAGAGCCGATTCCAATTCTGTTTTCCCTTTGTCATCCACCAGTAGAATGGTGATGCTTTTCTAACAACAGTCATCCCGAATTATGATACATTAAGTCCAGTGTTAGTTGAGTGAAATAGAAGATAAATATATAATTTGCTTTTTTGGGAGTAGTGTAAACTTAGAAACTCAAAACTATATACATATAGTTTTCTGAAAGAATAATATTTATGGATACTGAGTACAATCATTTTGTGTTTGAGTATTGTGTTCTGACCAATTATGCTTATATCCACGAAATGTCATTTCTTGTCTAATTCCCTAATGGGATATTGCATGAAAAGTCTGTTAAACTAAACGTTCTCATTGTATTTTACAACATATAGGCGTGAGCTTTCCCGAAGAGCGACTGCAATTTTGTTAGTGTTTTTCCCAGCTCCTTCAGTCCGACATAATTATGTTCCTCATATCAACGAGTCTTAAATGTCCTGGTGTGCATTGAAGATGATCCGCCACAAAGTGTTTCTAAACATAGCACTGCTGTTTCCCTACCGACAATTACCACGTCGCGTTTGTCATCATTTTCCATAACGAAAAGGATGTTTGGAGACTCACCGAGTCGTGTGTTCGATTCATGGTCCTGTATTATGTTGGCAACACGAGTTGGTGCGGAATATACGGCTTCTATGAATCGAATCCGTAGCCAAGGTAACCAGCAATACATTCTGCCACTCCAACCTCTCCTCTACCGCCGAATGAATTACGGTCACCTTGGTCTTTTAATAACGAATCACGCGGACGCCAAGAGAGCGGTTCCATTACAAAATATAATTATGAGAACCTTTATAAATGAAAATTAAATTGCTGGAACATAAAATATAACAAAATAAGTTATTCAAAAACAAGTACATAGGTGACTCGGCGATTCAAATGAATCAAGGAAGAATCCCCTCTGCAACTCACAGTTCGTCTATAAATCTTACCTCATATTCCAAAATAGTCTGCCATACAACCTTGTATAGCAACCTCGCATTCACTAACGTAACCGCCCGAAGTACTTCTACGTATTTGCCTTCAACCAGCCATTGATAATATTGTACTTAATGCCATCTTACCCCGAGCCAAAATGCACTCAAACCAACAACCCCTTAACATTCAAGACAACTTCACAAATATTCATATTTAATTTTACTATACGTTATAATTTATTTTATGCATAATTTCTATATCAGCTTGTATCCTTTAATCTCACTGCTCTTTCACTGGAGTTCCCCGCCAGGGGTATAGGGGCATAAAATCTTCCATAGATCAGAGTGCTATGTACCCACTCAGAACATGTCATAGAGGTTTTTGTTTAGCAGGGTCGAACTACCGTCCGGTCGAGGCTCCAACTATGACTTTTTCGTGGTTTCTCCAAGTAGGGTGGCATATGCTGGGGTAATTCTTTTTCTGCCATGACTTTCCTGTGCATATTTCCTTTCATTTGTTCCAGAGTTACCGATTAGGTGGGTCTTGTAGAAGATTGATAGAGTTTAGACTGTGAAAACCCTTGCAGGACCTCCAAGGGACCTCCGATTTGTGAGTGGCTTAAGCAGAGTCAGAACTGTTGTCACTGCTGAAGCACATCGGGGTCAAGATCTGATTTTCCCTTTATGCCTTCCTTCCTGAGGTCACATTGGATGCACAAGTGCCGTTATGACCTAGATGCGGTGATATGGAGGCCCCTTCGTCGGACTACAACACTCCGAAAGTAAAGAACTGGAATTCTCGAGCACGTAATCTGAGCCAAATCTTGGGGTGGCTGTGAAAAAAAAAAAATTGTAACTTACGAGATGCGTTCAATTTACAACTATTTTTTTCCCTTACAAAGTAATCACCAATAAATGTGAAACTAATGTCACTTCTCAACGTAATCTCCCTCTAGCCGTACACATTTTTCACAACGTCGACGCCATAATTCCATGGCCGCTGCGAACGTTTGTTTAGGAGTGTGTTTTGACCACTGGAAAATCGCTGAGGCAATAGCGGCAACAATAGTAAATCTGCGACCACGGAGACTGTCTGTCATCCTGGGAAACAGCAAAAAGTCGCTAGGAGCCGGAAGCATGTGCAATCACTTCAAGGTTGTCACGAAGGAACTCCTGCGTCGCGTTCGCCCAATGTGCTGGTGCGTTGTCTTGATAAAGGAGTACACGTCCAAACTTTTCCGCCCGTTTTTCACGCAATGCTGGGAAGAGTTTATTCTTCAAAATATTTTGGTAGGATGCAGCTCTAATAGTAAAGCCCTTTGGAATGCAATGAGTAAGGATTACACCACTGTTGTCCGAGAAGATGGCAACATAATTTTGTCAACACTGGTGCTCACCTGAAATATTTTGGTGGCGGTGAGTGTGTGCGCTTCAATTGAGCTGACTGGCACTTCGTTTCAAGGTTGAAAAAGGGCATCCACGTCTCATCCAGTGTCACAATCGATTGAAATAAAGTTCCATTCATGCCGTTATCACGCGTCAAAATCCCCTACAATTTGCCAAGCCCGCAATCTTGTGATCATCCATCAGCATTCGTGGCACCCACCTGGAAGACACTTTTCGCATGTTCAAATCTTCATGCGGCATTGAGTGCACAGATTCCACGGAAATGCCAATTTTGGAGGCGATGTCTGCCAATTCCTTGGTTAGTTTTCACATGATATTCCGCCTCCATTGAACTGTCGGCCTCAGGAACGCATATTAGACACAATCATGGTACCATCACCACATGTCTCACTGAACTGGCGATGATTTTCAGTAGGTGTTACCCCATGAAAATGGAGAAAACGAATGATTACACGCTGTCCTTGCAATGAAAACGTCGCCATTTCAAGTATCAAAAACAGTCCTAACTCTCGTCGCTGCCACTAGAGTTCTATGCAAGTTCATAGTTATTTATGGTGCTCCGTCCGTCCGTCCGTCCGTCCATCCTGGTGTACACAGTCCAAAGGTTTTTGCTGCGTGTCTACTTAGTTAATGGCTTTTACCGCAGATAGGGCTTTTCTTTTCGGAATTTTAAAAGTTGGTTGGGGGATATTTGTGGGCAATGGGTTATGATAGTAGTTGCACTCCTCTGGATGCTGAACAGAATGTAAAATCTACTATACCTTTGAAAATGTTGTTGAAGGCTTTTAATGTTAAACTCAGGCATCTCTTGGATAGATTATACGGAACTCAGTATTTGCTGTTGTACGGATTAGTTTCAGTGTCCTCGGGTGCCCACAAGCTATGCGGGATACCCGGAACAACCTAAAGCGGCGTCTGGTGGAGTCGTAATCTCCTAGGGACCTAAATAGGGGGTTCCTATGCTTAGGAATTTGGTGCAGAATTTTGTAGTCCGGCGCCTAATTTCATCCTTCAGATATAGAAGAGAACAGGGCTTCATGAAGTAACCTAACGGCAAACGAACGGCTTACAGAACAGATGGACTGCCGTACCCTATTCTGCAGACGTTATTTCTGTTGCTAGTGAATCAACACGTATTTTACCGACGAGTGGAAGGTTTGTTAATTTCCGCGAGTGTATAAATAAGTCTTGTACCATACAATGTTTTATTCAGCACTTAAAAAGGCGTACTACTTTTTAATTAAACTATAATAAAATTGTAAAGTTATCTGTAATTTTATTTTCGGGAACATAGAGCTGTGTAGACCAAGGCTGGCTGCTAATATGAGGCAATCGATGTTGGCTAGAGGTTTCTAGGTTAATTTGATTTTCATTTAAGAAAGCTACATTGGCCAATGTATTGCCAGTAGAATGTGAACATATAGGAAAATATTCGTTAATTACTGAATGAATACAAGTTGTAGCTGTACATTTGATTACTAAATATTAAAACTATAATAAGTATTAGACTTGAAAAGTAGAGCTAGTGATTGTATTTTATTGATAAAGTAGTTAAAGTGTCATTTTATCCATTCTTAATTTTAAAGTGTTATTTTATTAATTTAAGTTATATTGTTATAGTACAACTTTAAGATTAAGTGTAAGATAAAGCAAATGAAAATATTATTTTCCAGTAGTTCCGTCTAAAGTTCACACTTGGCCGGTTTTAGTTGTTTAACAAGAGCCTGTTCTTTTAGCTTAAATCATTTGAAGATAATAACTTTGCTGCTATAACTTGTATGTTACAATTAATCCTTTTAAAGCGAACACTGAAGCGTGGTGGTGTAAAAAAGGTGCTCATTTTCCGTCTGACAGATGCAGAGCTTCAGTGAAACATCTGTATCGTATTACCCACATCGATTTCTATCGATATTCCGTTCGAGTGCATCTTACATGATTCGTATCCATCGGGACTGAGCAGTAATTAAAAAATGCGTGACTTGGAAAAACAAGAAAAAAAACAAATAAACTAACACACAGTAATAATTGTCTAGAGCATGAGTGGGAAAAATTATTTAATATAATTTCTTTCTAGCCAACAGTTTGGTCCAATAATTTTTGCAAATTCCTCTCCAAGTACACCATTCTACCATGCCATTAAATTAACGTGTATCCTGATTGGTCGCTTTAATGCTTGCTTTGTGCAAGAATCGAGACTTTGACAACCAATGCAAAAGCAGCCGCGATTTTTGTGGTTTCCATCTGTTTGCTTCGAAAGTGGTGAAACTTACTTTTATTAGGTGTGTGTGTGTGTGTGTGTGTGTGTGTGTGTGTGTGTGTGTGTGTGTGTGTGTGTGTGTGTGTGTGTGTGTGTTTGTGTTATCTGCAAGAATTAATATCGCAGATGCCTCCCAAACCATACATACTAAAGTGGAAACCGCATTTGGACGCGCGTTCTCTGCTCAGAACTATATATATTTCATTTTTCTTCCTTCTCTGTCTGTTGCATCATATCTCTTAAGCAGCGAGAACAAATTACGCTTTTAAAAGTCAACAGAGAATGAAGTTTTAGGTGTTGAATTCATATAGCTTTTTCTGATCATTCTAGCGTAAAATACTGCTGTACAGTTTGATAACCAAGTTAAGCAGTTGCGTTTGTTTGACCCAATTAATTTCCTATACTCACGCCATGTTCTGACTTGTATTTAATTTATTGAAAACAGTCTTTTGTTCAGTGGTGCGAGTATTGGTAGTGTTCTGTCTTCGTTGATATTTGTGTTATATGGAGTGATACATTTGTGGTTATAACATTTATTAAAATATCTTGATGATAGGAGAGATATACACTCCCTAAATGTTGATTTCTAATCGTCATTTCACCTGGCTTGTTTCCCGAGAAGAACTGGAATATGTTCCTGCAATGCTTGTTTTTATTTTAATTTACTTATTTTAGGTCGCATGAACAGCTAGGTCATGAGCGTTTTTGTATGTAAGTTTATAGAAATTGGTTTACTCTATTATATTATTTTTATTTAGAATGGGTGTAAGGGAACACTTTCTCGAATCTTTTAATAGCTGATTGCTATATGTTGATTGTGACATTCTTTCAATTTCGAACTCCAAGAGGTTTAACAAGATCAGTAAGTTTTGTAGAGTAAGGCTTCCCTTTCCCATTTTCTCTACTTGGTATAACGTCTATTCTGTCAGCTTAAAAAATCAGCAAAGCAAATATTATTTACTTGCTCTGGCACATAGAGTAAGAATTTTTGAACAACATTTTCGACATTTTCGAACTAATCTTCCTAAGTGTGTCATGAAGATTATCGAATTTATTTTTAACCCTTTAAACATGGTGGCTTCACGTGGCAACATTAGGCTTTAGTCAACTTGAATGTTTCAGTACGGTTCTTTTGTATTATAATATTGTACTCGCCTTTGTCAATTATACTCACAACAGTTTAAGACTTTGAATTGTAAACATTATATTATTTTTACAATTAGACTATACTGATTTTTAGTGTAAAAAGGCAAAATCACAGAAACTGTTGTCAAATGATACCCCGTCAACATCCAAGCATGATATCACACCTATTATTTTACTTGCCCCCCACCTCGTCCTACAGCACAGGCACATTTGACTACAGTTGCGAGATTCGAACTCACGACGTTTAGCTTTAAACTGTTGGCCAATCCAAACGTATCCCTTTAACTAGCATAGCTATTCGAATCGAACCGCTTTAGCAAGTATGGCAATACCGGTATAAGTAGCAAAGTAATTCGTGCAGCAAAGGGTGAAACATTTTGAAGTGTATGTAGGATTGTGTTATACTCAATGCTGATTTCCAAGAAGCAGTGTTACTTGTACAATAGCTGAGCAGGTCTATTCTCCTAGGCGGCGAACATTTCAATTACTCTGTTTTTGAAGTTAGGTACTTCACCAATTTCCTCTTTGTGAATGAAGCAAAAGGCAAAGGAATTAAACCTAGCTTGGCATATAATGATTCTAAGGAAAGACTTAAAAGTTACGTATATCTTTTTCTACCAACTCTTATTTAAATTATTATTATAAAATTTGAATATTCGGTGCCATGTCAATTAGAGGAGAAACAGTCCTATTATGCATTTTCGTGTACATAGTCAAATCTCTTAAACGCGGGTCAGTGAGCTATTGTTTTAGAAATTTCGTTTTATTTGCACGACGACGAGAAAACAAACCAAACAGCGACTTACCACTGCAATAATTATTCCGTATTTGAAAATTCATACAAATCAACCAATATATCATAATATTACAGTGTTGTGTACGAATAGTTTAATGAGATCTGCAATTTTGTGTGTGTGTGAAGTTTTGTCTATTTCTCACAGTTTAGCTGCTTTGCTAATCTTTTTCAGAATTATGTGTACTTTAGAGGCTGAATCAGAAAACGAGGTATACATTTTGTTTACCTTGTTTGATAAACAGGTGATGTTCTAGTGATAAACTTTTGAGTAATTTTAAAAAAAGTTAAAGAAATTAGCATTTCCGATATAAAGGCAACTTTAGAAATTTGTCGCCTTCTTGGAAAATGATGATTTAAGTACGCTCACTATTTAAGTAATTTTTTGAGTTATAGTATTTATAGACAGAAACAAGTATCCCCAAAACCAAATTTGCTTAAATGTTAAATGTACTTAAATCAACATTTTCCAAGGATGCGACAAATTTCTCACCGGATCTAGCCCCAAGCGACTTCTGTTTGTTCCCTCATTTGAAAATTGCGCTCGAAGGACAGAGATTTTCGTCAAATGAAGAAGCAATTTTCTTCGTAAACAATTATTTTGAAGAGATAAACGCCGAGTACTATTAGGACGGGTTACAGAGATGGGAGCATTGCTGGGAGAAATGTGTACAGTTACAAGGAGACTGTGTTGAAAAATAAAAAAAAAAATTAAAAATTCTGAAAAAATGGCTTGCATCTTTATTAGGTCGGAAACTTCTCCAACCACCTATATATGTACGAGTCGCTGTCCTGTGTAACTTATACAAATAAAAAATAGAGAAAGTGAACAATACAAAAACGTTTTTATTTGCAAAATCTAAAGAGATGTGCTTGTTTTCTGAGCATCTTGATAAGAATTTAGGGACGTAAACGTCTGTAAAAGTCTGAGAGATAATTAAAACATTGAGAAATCTCTGCTACATTCTTGGTATATTCAAAAGAGAAAGCACGGATCTAATATTTTATGGTGTCATAAACAGAATTGTCTGGCTTTTTGCTATCGACGACCTAGATAATTTACAGACCAATCCGCCGGCACTGACTGCACATTTTCACTCCCTAAACTGTAGGTTATCATTTGCGATTCAGATAAGCGCATCACATCTTGAGGCAAGAATTTACTCAACATATGACATTTCTCATACACGCCCGTCACTCGTACTGTCATTTACTGATATTATTTTAAATAAAAAACCGCACACGTTCATTACCAGTTATTCTACAGACCACTATATTTTATCCGCTAAGCATTTTATCTTCTAACACACAGAGTAAACAAGTTGATGTCGGGTACGAGTTATATATCTTTGAAGACTTTGGCAAGGAGTGGAACATCTTTGTACTTTGTAATGCTTTTGTTTAATTGCAAATTAAATTGTTTTATTGTTTTGTTTAATTACTGTAGATGAAACATGGATACACCATTATACGTCCAAAATAAAAATACTGTCGAAACAGTTGACTGCAGAGGGGGAACCTGCTCCAAAAAGTTGATGACTGTTCTCTCAGTTCCGAATGTGATTGCGACTGTCTTTTTTTGCAATAGTCACGAAATTATTTTAATCGATTATCTTCAGAAAGCAAAAACCATTACAGGAGCATACTACGCATCATTACGTGACAAGCTGAAGGCAGAACTTACGGAAAAAGGGCCACACCTGCAATAAAAGTAAATCCTGTTTCACCAAGAAAACGCACCGTGTCACTCCTCAGTGGTTACAATGGCGAAAATCTACGAATTACGGTTTGAACTGCTTGACTCACTAGATCTAGCCCTGAAAATTGCGCTTGGAGGACGGAGATTTTCGGCAAATAAAGAGACAATCACTTTCGTGAACAATTATTTTACAGAGAAAATCGCCGAGTACTATTTGGACGGGTTACAGAGATGGGAGCATCGCTAGGAGAAGTGTGTAGAGTTACAAGGAGACTATGTTGAAAAATGAAAATACTGTAAAATTGTCTTATATATCTTTATTACGTCGGAAACGTTTCATATCATCCTCGTATGTGTCAGCCATTTTCAAGAATTTGAACCCTGGAGCAGAGGTTATAGCCTTTACTTCCCCTAATAATAAATAAAAAACGCAACAAATAACTTTCGTTCTGCAGTAAGAGATTTTATAATAAGTACCATGAATACACATGTTTTCTCATTTTCTAGGATGGAACAAAACTGATGTGAGTCAGTTGGAATAATGAACTATGTGAAAATATTCCATCACCTCGAGAGCTCTTACAAGGCAAGAATAAAACAAAACCTCTTTTTTTAAAAAAAAAAAAAAAAAAAAGAATCTCGTACCAAGAAATTTGATTAATCTAGTCAGCAGTGTTGTGTACCACTCAGCCTGCAGTTTTCATTAACTTCTTCCTAGACAAAAGAAAAGAACATTCCAGCAACTCATTTGAGAACTGGAAACATCTTGTATTTCAACAAATGTACATAGGTGGTCTGAAAAGTTTCCGATCTAATAAAGATACAAGACATTTTTCAAAATTTATTTTTAACATAGTCTCCCTTTTTTGTAATTTACGCCCTTCAACGTTAAGTCAACACGGACGATGAATAAAAGGGGTGAAATGATGCTCAAATGATCCCAGGGCCCACAGAGCTTAAAGTTATATGACATTCGTCTTTCAGGATACAGGAAAACCCTGGAGAAAACCTTATCTAGGTAACTCACCCTGACCGAGATTCGAAGTTGGGACCTCTTGAACGTGAGGCAGACACGCTACCACCACACTACCAAGGCGGGCTTAACATAGTCTCCTTGTAACTCTACTCACTTCTCCCAGCGATGCTCTCATGTCTGTATCCCGTCCAAAACGGTACTCGGCATTTTTCTCTGCAAAATAATTGTTCATGAAGGTGATTGCCTCTTCATTTGAAGAAAATCTCTGTCCTCTACGCGCAATTTTCAGATGAAGAAACAAAAAGAAGTCGTTTGGGTCTAGATCTGGAGAGTCAAGTAGTCCAAACCGAAATTCGTGGATTTTCGCCATTGCAACCGCTGAGGTTTGAGATTGTACGTTGTCTTGGTGAAACAGGATTTTCTTTTTCTGCAAATGTAGCCGTTTGTCCGCAAGATCTGCCTTCATCTTGTCAAGTAATGATGCGTAGTATGCTCTTGTAATTGTTTTTCCTTTTTGTAGGTAATCGATTAAGATAACCTCATGACTATTCCAAAAATAGTTACCATCACTTTCACAGCAAAAAATAAGAAAAAAAAACAGTTTTTGCTCCTTTTGGAGCCGGTTTCCCCTTTGCAGTTCACTGTTTGAACTGGGTTTTTGTTTCGGACGTATAATGGTGTATCTAAGTTTCATCTACAGTAATCAATCGGTGCCAAAACTCGGATTTATTTGGCCTAAACTGCGCCAACAGAGCGTTGGATATGTTCATTCGAACACGGTTTTGGTCTAACGTGAGCAAATGCGGCATTCAACGTGTGGACAGCTTTCTCATGTCTAAATGTTGATTTAATATGTGACAAACACGTTCTTTTGACATGTTCATAGCCTCTGCTATTTCTCTATATTTAATTTGGCGGTCGTCTAACACCATTTGATTAACTTTGGCGATGTTTTCGTCGGTAGTTGCAGTTTATGGACGTCCAGAACGTTCATCGTCCCCCAAGCTCTTACGGCCACATTTAAATTGGGCTGCCGAAAATTTCACTGTGGTAAATGATGGTGCAGAATCCCCATACACAGAATCGAATTCATCTTTGATTTGCCTAGGCGGATTGCCTTTCAAAAACAAATATTTAATGACACCTGGATACTCGATTTTTTCCATTTTCATAAAAATACTCACATCAGCTCACTCAAACGACTGTTACATAACAATTTAGCGTCCAAAATGGCTGAAACTTTGGTGAGTAACTGTCAACAGATGAACAACGTAATTCACTAGCTGTTATTTACGAGTGCTGACATCTTTATATTGAGCTCGGAAACTTTTCAGACCACCCTCGTACATAGCTTAATCAAGATTACTTTTAAACTATTTTTGTAAAATGTTTATAGTCCAGTGCACGAAACGCGCTTATGGGTATCAATCGCGTATTTCTTGATTTAATATTGATAGAATGTCTTTAACAGCACACCAGCCAATCTATTATTGGTTTATTCAAGACAAACCTAGACGAAGTGGATGTAGTTAACCTACACAGGATTCACCTGGCGCCCCGGGAAAACCTTCGAATAAACCCATGGGTCAGGTAGGTCGGCCGTGGGAATAGAACCGGACCTCCCGAATGCGGACCACAAACAAAGCCGCCTGAGCCATGTCATTCGGTCCGAAAATAATTTTGGGTTAACAAATAAAAATGGAATATTTAGAAAACTGCGTCAATGTGAATGAGCAATAAGCACAAATGCTCGGAAAAATACCAAATTTTGTCCGAGAGTTCAGACGGCAGCTTTTATGTTTTTATCTTTTCAAAAATGGCTCAAAAGTTTTTGATTAAAATACCTTATAGTTAACATACTTCGTTGAAAAATTAAATCTATATCTAGAACTTTTTATGAATCGCCTGTGCAGTTCTCTGCATCTGCAAAAAATGTTGTATACTTTTGTAAAACTTGTACAAATTGGGTTATGCAATATCTGTAAAGCATGCATTTTGCTTCTATTAGAGACGTTAAAATGATTGGCACAACTATCTTTTGACTACAGGAAACATTTGTTGAACAAACGCATTCAGGTAACACTAGAGTATTCCCCGCCAATATCCATGCACTTGTTCCATCGTTCTAACGGCTTCCGTATTTGCCTAGCAAACCATTCTTTGGGGGTATCTCGGCTCTGCTAATGGACAACTGCATGAAGTTCGTCATTAGTGGTGAACTTATCTCACATGACCCCTTAAATCAATTCGAATAGTGCATAGTCACCTGGAGCCAAATCAGCTGAATACAGAGGATGTTTAAGCACAGTAAACCCTAAAGTATGAATGGTGGCCATGGTCTGGCAACTGACATGTGGTCGTGCATTGTCTTGTTGGAGAACAACACGGCCCCATTTTTGAGGGCAGCGTTGAATGCGTCGGTGGAGTTGTAATGAATTGCAGTACCGCTCACTGTTGATGGTCGTATTGGGAGGGAACCAGTTGCCACAGTTGTCATGTGTTTCTGAACGGATAGTCCTGGCCATGACTTCTTGGGACGAGGGCTTTGTAAATAGAGTCGCTCGGTTTTTCTCCGGGTTGATGGACTATCGCCAGAGCGTGCACCAATCTTGGAGAAGGCGGAGGTCTCTCTGAATGGGGTTGAAGGTTCTGCGTGGTTTTCTTTTGGTGGAATATAACGAAATGTCTTCAGCATATGTGGCTATGCTGATATTTGATTTGGTGGGGGCACGGAGAGGATGATATTGATGTGTATAAGGGCGCTCAGCTGCAGAGGTTATCAGCGCCCTTTAAAGAATTATTCATTACAAAAGCCAGATATAAATGTAAGGGAGGCCGTGGTAATAACAGGTTTTGCTACAGTGTGTTTCCTGATACGGTATCGGCTTGAATACGGTATATATTATAGCGTATGTAGCAGTCAGAGTTTTTGCACGAGTCATTGATACGGAACGTTAATGAGAACAGAAAATGGATCAATTATTTGTTATCACAGCGTTCGGTGGCATTGATGATGAGGCGTGGAAATTCGGAGACTAGATTTAAATCAATTTACAGATGAAGAATGCCGACTCTGATAAAATTGCTCTACGACGGCTAGTAGAGACTTTACATATACCGCCAGAATTGTAACAAGAACGATATTCTGCTAGAGGTAAGTTTGAATAAACAATTTACATCGTTCGTATGGATATATATTTTCATCCGATAGAGGAAGTAGCGACAAAACCAGATGGCAGGAAAGAAACAGACAGATAACATCAAAACCACGCCTACGCCCATTCGCGCGCGAGCGCTTGTCAAGAAAAGAGACCGGGTGGGGAGAGAAAGTGCTAGAGAAATTTCGGGACAGTTCTGCCGCGGTCATGAAAGTCCGTGAGGCTTCGTGAATGGTCGAAGAACTTCTCCAATCTGCGATTAGTGGATAACAGTGAGTACACTGGACGAGTTTAAGGGCTTCGACTTCGTTATACCCCATGATGCGGTCAGGGATGCCGACACCGCTAAGGTTGCGTCTTTTTCAGGCTTTGATACTTCCTATCATGTTTTGCGCCTGCGAGATCTGGGGAATGGCTGCAGGATCCAAACTGCTACAGCTTCAACGTGTACAGAATAGATGTCTTAGGGCTATCTATTCCGTATACCGGTGATTTTCCGTGAGATACCTTCATGAAGTCTCATCTCTCCAGTACGTGGAACATGTCATTAGACAACTTGCCACAAAATTCTACGCGAGTTGTCTCAACATCAGAACGTCCTGGTCAGGTCTCTTGGGAACTACCAACCAAAAGAACGCCGCTTCAAGCTCCACCGGCTTCCCCGCATGGCATGCGGGCACAACCGGTAACAATGAAGTTGATAATACAACTTCAAAATCATATCTACCTGAGAATTAGACTGGCAACTATTATAAGTTAAACTCTTCCTAAATATATTCACATCAGCGGTGCACACAGGCGTTGCACCCGAGTCCGCAACCGTTGAGGAACTAAGGCTTCGTCCTTTCTTTCATCTACCTAAATCAAACCCGCTACCCTACAAAACCCCACATATCCCTCATTAGGTGGTTAAGTCCGTCTAGGACAGGTACACGCATGACACTCAACGCGCTGAGGCCCAATCAGCAGCCAACAGTCAGTGGATGAGTGAGTGAGTAAGTGAGTTCAGGCAGATTTGGGCAAGGAGCCAAGCGAGTGAGTTGCAGTGTGGACCTGCGGCAGACGGACTGCGTACGTGTGTGTTACGTAATTATGCTACAGTAAGGGTTCACACAATGCATTTAATTTCATTGAAGGCAACACGATCTATAAAATCGTCATCGTCATGAAACAACATGTCTTTTGTGAAAATGGCACGTAATCCGTGGTCTATCGACTTAGGAGCCTATAGTAGCTGTAAACGTTAAGGACCCAGCCGTAAGCGTTTGCTTGCAAATTTCCAAAGAGTCCACACAGGAACATGTAATTCACGACCAGCCTTCCGGACTGATTTTTTGGGCTTCGGGTGAACGACTCTCACACTAGCTCAACAGTCTCTTCACTTACTCTTGGCCGTCCCGGGCTCTTCCCTTTACAAAGGCAGCCGATATCTTCAAACGGATTATACCATCTACGAATGTTATCTCACTAGGAGGATCACAACCGAACGTAATGCGGAACTCACGTTGCACAGTAACTACAGTTTCGGTCTTCGCAAACTACAAAACCAAAACGCTTTCTGTTTACTAGTCACCATCTTTGCTACTACCACTCTCTAGCGGCTTGCGCCAGAAACATTACACGCATATTCGCAATGGTGCCAACAAACAAATCTGTTTGAGTTGCTCTTTCATTTGACATATCATTTATAGCTGTAAGTTTAATGTAATAAATATTATTAAGAGTTGAAACCCCGATATTCATTTATATACATACTGTATTTCATTCCTCTACCAGGTGGTTCCATAATTGACCAAACAAAGACGTCTTGTATCCCCAGCGATTAGGCCAGATTATGTCCAGTATGTGCTATTGAGCTTCATATTGTGACTCTGTAGGTTCGAAGAATTAAAAATCCAACTCGCAGAAGTTCAAATCGTTCTTTCATTCCGTAGAAATACGCTTCGTACGGATCTGATAACACGTACGCATCCTTCACTAGCACTGCGCTCCTTACGGCTGTCTCTCAAGTACTAACTAAGAACTCTACCCCAGCCCAGCACATCGCTTATATAGGTCCAACTGAGGAATCCAGAAGTTTCGGGCTAGATGAAACATCATGGTTGTTTCAGAAGCCAGGGGGAGGGGAAAGGGACGGTCCAGTGTCTTGTGCTAGTTTTCCCCCACCCCCTCAGCGAGTACCAACCAGTCACAAGGGTAGGCGTAGCCTAAACGCTTTCTGTCCCCCCACCCTACCAGGCAGTTGGTATCGTGCCTTCCGATAATTGGGCGACAATATTCTTCCAATGGCCTCCCCTTTCGTAATGACTTTTAACATCTAATCCGATGTTGCTACCTTTCTGATACCACTTTACAACTCACCGGGCCCAACTCTGGGCAATTTGCTTAAGTGACTAGGAAAATTGGCTCAAACTAAATTTGCAAAATCAGCGACACAAAATCGGATTTTATACTGGAATAGGGGTTTTGAATTACGATAGGGCTTACCTCTGTATATGATCCCAAAGTTCCTTAAAGTTACCTTTATTTAAAGTGACCTCGCATGATGGTGGGAGAAGCTGGAAGACCCGGAGAAATCCCGCTCCAGCACCACGTTGTCCACCACAGATCTCACTTTGCGGGTGCCTGGGTTTGAACCCGTGCCACCTAGTTGAGAGACAAGCGATCTAACCACTCAGCCATGGCGCGCCAAATAAATCGTAATTATTTAGATGCTGTGACATGGTAGAACAAACAACACTTCTATCTGTAATCAACACACTCAAATTAGTACTGGTTCACTTGCTTTGTTCCACTAGAAGTTTATGTAATATTATTAGCAATGAATCGCAAGTTTCTCACTGGCATTACATCCGACTTGTTCTTAATATCATAGACAATAAAGCCTTAAAAAATTTGTATATTAAACGGAGGATAAGGAATTCAATTACATTGGAATATTAGTTCCGCACTCTCATTGCATCAGATTTATTCTTGATATGGTAGGCTATTAGGCCGTAAGCCTTAAGAACATTTGTATACGAAATAATGTTGACGTCAAACATTGGTGAACAGAATTGATTGGTTTCTATAATTTTGTAATTTTAGGATTACAGTATTAGGTATCTTTAATTATGCTTTCTTACTTTCCTATTTCAATATCAGTTTTACAAACAATAAACAGAAACAATATAGTGCTACCATCTATATTCATTCCTAGTTGAAATAGTTCAGTAAATGATTGTAGATGCAATTCCCTAGACAGCAGGAAAATTGTGGGTTTGCTGTAAATCGGATGGGAGAAGAAAATATTGTGTGCATAAGATGTTCAAGAAGAGAAAGATGACATGGAATTACAAAATCTTAGGATTATTTATCGTAACTACGTTATTCAGAATTAAAAACTTGACGAAAATACTGTCGCAAAGCCGTTATCTACAATAGCGAGGATAGTGTACACAAAGGTCCAGCAAATAAATATAGCTGAGATAAAGGACTTGCTGACATTGATTAAGTTACGCTTCTGGAAGGAGCTAGATTATTCGGTTTATTTTTTGTTCCGGAAATATGTAGAACTTATCATTGAGGTATTTAAGAAGGCGACCACTCGCCAAGAGAGAGTCGTAAACAGTAAGCAGTAAACAGCTGTAGAATGTGGTTGTAACGAGAGCTAATGTAATCAGAACGCTGTCTGTTATTGTCATCGACTTTGGTAGACTGTGTGTGACGTAATATCGTTACGTGACAATTGAACAGTCTATTTCTACGGAAATAAAGAACATTTAGAATATCTGCAACTTGGACTTTTAGTTCTACGAACCCACAAAGTCACAATATTAGATTATGTTGTACTGACAGTACATTTGCCATTTCAGGAGTGGAAGGTTTGAGCATATTCCAACAGGCTGTCTGATTTGGAAGCAGGTTTTCGCGTATCTTCTAATTTATCAGCAATAGACAATATAATGGATAGAAATAAAGGTCACTTATTAACAAATCTGGCTAACCTAACATGGCTTAACAGAAATAAATTGCAATATTATAAACATGCTGCATCATTAAAGGGAGCACCTACAAGCAATTGCTGGGTCTTTCAGGTAGATAGTACACATTGAGAAGGTGATGCATGTGCTCCTTTACTGTACGGAAGGAAAACTTTCTTCCAGTTGCAGCTATCATACTTTCAACAGTTGGACCTTCATATGGCTTGGTTGTGATTACCTCCCACATAAATATTAGATCATTAATGGTAAATCGTAATCTTTCTTGGGTCATTTCGTAAGAGAAGTGCTAATTGTGAAACCTCACATTAACGAGTGCGGCTGTCGGTTATTTGCGCATGTGCAGAACATCGCTCACGTGACAGTGACGTTTATGGTAACTGCCAAGAATATGGGCAACAACTCCCTATTAAACGATGAAAATAACCGCACAAAAATTTAAGAATAACACATTTTCGGTATAATTATTTTGTATGTCGTTTAGCAGACCAGGAACAATGTCGTATTGGTTTCTGCAGTTTTTAGATAACAATCCTAATTTCACTCTGCAGTGGTTTATTTTGAGTTATGAAGCTGTTTGATGATGGCATTCTCACCTTTGGTGAAGTTCTTGCGGAATTAATGTTCACCATGGCTGCTCTGGAGCGATGATCTCTGCACCCACGGTCGTAGTCTGGGAACGGAGAAATAATATAATCTTTTGGTAATTACTCTTCATTTGATTTATTTCCTTTGCGAGATGATATTTTAATTATAACAAAATACTTGGAAATTATTGTGGACACTTTACAAAATAATTCCCTTTTAGTCGATACAATTCAGCTTTCAATTAAAATTACTGAATCAGCTTTCTCTTATACTTTACAAATAATCGTTAAGCTGTCCTTTCTTAAGGAAATACCTGATACATTAGCTATTTAATATACTCGCGGACACACGCAAACCATGAATGCTAAGTACATTAGAAGAATCTGCAAGATTTCAGTGATGGTTACGTACACTGCCACTCATTTGTTTAGCATAGCAAGAATCTAGTCTCAGCTAGTCGTTTGTTTAAAAGAAAGTTAATGCAAGCAATAGTATTTTATAAAGTCAAGTGATTTCTTTACTCTATGGATGAATGTTGCATCCAAACCGTCACACCGAGACACACGCCAGCAGACGCCATAAGAACAACAACTCTCTCTGCTGCTTGTAAAATGTCAACAGGTCAATATAGTCCACATTAACATTCAAATGGCACGCCATTTTGTACAAGTATTGTTTAACTCACGGCCTTCATGAATGAGGCGATTGTCACAACAAACCAAAGCTTTTGTGCACTGAGAGAAACCTTTAACATAGTCGTGAACTACTAAAACGGTCCACTTTTATTATCAGCTTTCTAAAAGTAATATAATGGATAAAATAAGATCTGAAGCTTTCCTGGCGGCGAATTTGTTGGAGGTATTCTCGGGAAACAAGCCAGGTGAAAAAACGATTAGAGTGTACATCTCTCCCATCATCGGGATATTTTAATAAATGTTATAACCACAAATGTATAACTGGATATAACACAAACATAAACGAAGACAAAACACTATCAATACTCGCTTCACTGAACAAAAGACTGTTTCAGTAAATTAAATGCCAGGTCAAGATATGGCGTGAGTATAGGAAATTAATTTGGTCAAAGTAACGTAACTGCTTAACTTGATGATCAAGCTGTATAGATCTGTGCTTCTTAAGCCGACAGATTTCCATTTTTAAGGCCGGTTTCCAAGAGGACCTGGCAGATCACAGTTTTGATAACGACCATAGAGCCAACTTTCGGGCAACAGTTACTGGGGGCGGAGACTTAAGGTGCCTTTGGGCATTTCCTCCGACAGGAGGACACTTAATTGTGATGCTGGATTTCAGTTCAGCTCCTGCCTGCCTGCCTACATAAAAATACAGTCAATGAAACCTAAGGTTAATACGTTTAAAAGATGATTTCTATGTGAAAGCTTTGAGTTCGTCATGTTTTGCATAACCACAAGAAATATGAAAATAAATGAATAGGAATTTTCATTTCAATAAAGCATAAATATTTGAAAACTCAAATAAAATATTAGAAATGTTTATTTCTACAAAATATTTCGTAAAAGGTGACACAAAAATTAATATTTTTATGTAAATCAAAGTCGCTAAAGCCATTTGACCCCACACAAAAATTCCGTAGCAAATATATAACGAACCCCTTCCCCATACGGTTTATCTCGAGTATCGTGAAGCATAGCTTGAGGAAGAGGGGAAAGATCATAAGAGCTGTTTTCCCCTTGGTGGTCATGCTGCCACCCAGACTCACTAGACTGCGATTTATTACGTTTTTCCTGCTCTATTTTGTTTTTCTTGAAGATACCGTTGTTTGCATTGCCGAGTAAAGGAAATTCAGCTTTGTCAACAATTGCTCTTTGAGTCATGCAGCGTGTGCCTCAGGTGGTGGTTATATCAGGGTTCATGTGCCACTGAACTTGAATACAGAATAACGCGAAGCAATAGCTAAGCGGTTACATTTTCTCTACCATCACTGAGGTGTACAGCATGGTAGTAGTGAATCCAGACGCGTTTTATCGACGAGTGGAAGGCTTGTTAGTTTCCGCGAGTGTATAAGTAAGCCTTGTACAGTGAGATCCATGTAAACCTGAACCATTTCAATAGGCCATATCATTTGAACCAATAATTGGACACACGTGCAACATTGGGAGAATATAATACAAAATTGAGAAATTACATTACACTATTTATATCTCAGAGAAAATGTTGGAAGTATCCTCCAACAGCATCTATACATGTTTGCACACGTCTCACCATATTCTCCGAAGTTTTAGGGAGATTAACCTCGCCAATGTTACTTATTTTGGTTTGAATGGATTCCTTAAGAACATTAATTGTCCCTGGTCTATTCTTGTACACTCTATTGTTAGATACCGCACAAGAAAAAATCCGGTGAGGTTAGGTCAGGGGATATGGGGGCCACAGACCTTTTGAGATTATTCGACTATCAAAGAAACTGGTTATAAGTTCCATGGTGCCATTAGATGTATGGCACGTTGCTTTATCTTGCTGGAAATAATCTTCTCTCAATTCGGTATCATCTCCGTAAAAGCCCGCCTCGATAGTGTAGTTGGTAGCGTGTCTGCCTCACGTTCAAGAGGTCCCGAGTTCGAATCTTGGTTAGAGTGAGTTACCTGGATAAGGTTTTTCCGGGGTTTTCCCTTACCCTGAAAGACGAAATTTGGGTACCTCTATGCTGCATGGACCCCGGACTCGTTTGAGCATCATTTCATCCATTTCATTTATCATCCGATATGACTTAACGTTGGAGGACGTAAATAAAAAAAAAATCTCCGTAAGACTTCAGAGAATATGGTAAGACGAATGTATACATACATAGATGCTGGTGGAAGACACTTCCAACATTTTATTTGAGATGTAAGTAGTGTAATGTAATCTGCCATTTGTGTGACTTTGTGGGTTCGTAGAATTAATAGTCCAATTTGCAGAAATTCAAAAAGTTCTTTATTTCCGTAGAAATACCAATTGGTCAACTCTTACAGTAGCAGAAATACGTCACATACACAATTAAAATATTTCAAGGTCGCCGTCCACAAACAAAAGCGTTCACTTTAAAAATACTGCTGCACGCTCACGAATGAAATTACATTCCGACTCCATTTACGACTAACTGCGGCTTCCTTTTTATATGTCCATTGATATTACTGAAATTTTCTCTGTCAATCACGATGTCACTAGAATTTTCCAGTTATCTAACTTTGTTTGTTTCGGCAAGCCTTTTATCTCCGCGCTATATTTATCTGTCTCAGCAACACTGTCTCCGCGCGGCACTATCTGTTCTTGTGCGTACGCTGCCAGTTACGACAGAGTTTTCCCAAAGTTGCACGTGTATTAGTTCAAAAGTTACGTCGTATGGATATGGTTCAGGTTACTATGGATCCCACTGTACCATACAATGTTTTATCCATCACTTACCCTAATCATTAAAAAGACATATTACTCTTTAATTAAACTATAATCAAACAGTGAAATTATTTGGAATTCTGTTTTCAGGAATATAGAGCTATTTAGAGCAAGGCCGGCTGTTAATATGAGACAATCGATGTTGGCTAGTCGTTCCTAGGTTAATTTGTTATTCATTTCGGAAGGCTACATTCACCAACGTATTGTCAGTAGAATGTGAACATATAGGAAAACATTTGTTAATTACTGACTGAATACAAGCTGTAGCTAAAAATTTCATTATTAAATGTTAAAACTACCATAAATATTATACTTAAAATGTAGGCCTAGTGATTGTATTTTATTGATACAGTAGTTAAAGTGACATTTTATCCACTCTTAATATTAAAGTGTTACTCTTGTGGGTTAATTTATATAACAGTACAACTGTACAAGTAAGTGTTGGATAAAAAAAATGTAAACGTTGGTTTGCAGAGAAATTCCTGCGAAAGCATCTCAGCAGACAGAACTTCCGTGAGATCTATTGGATGAAAGCACAAAAAAAGTTGGCTGTTTGCCTCATTTGAATTGCATATAAGGATATCATGTTCTTTCCGTCTGTTATTGTACCTAGCGCACTCTGGCCTGAAGAGCTAACATTTTAATGAATTCCACATTTCAGGTCATGAGATTTTTAAAAAGCAGGTTTTCCTATCGCGTTCATCTCCACGTGACGTAACCCTTCTCTATGTAATTTCCACCAGCATTTAGATGCATAGCTTTTTTCACCAAGCCGTAACGAGGCCAATGTCATCATTTGATGTTACACCGCACCTTTGTAGAACAAGGCCAAGGCGGTTGGTGCGTTGCGGCAGGAGGATCGGTAAACAAATGACGATCGCTAACAAATTAACAGACGCGAGGTAGGTGACAAAATACCAAACACCTCTGTTATGTGGGGTAGAGCTTTTGCCTTTAGGAGCTCCCGAGTTAGAAACTCGAGTGTGTTATACAGATAAAAATGTTTCCTGGGATTGTGTCTTATTGATATTGGTCACAAGTAGCATGATGTTATACGATGGTTGGTTAATAAGTCCCGGGCCTTAAATTTGTTCCTTTATTTCTCAAGATAATCTCCAGAAAGGCTAATACACTTGTCTTATCTATGTTCTAATTTAATTAAACAATCTCTGTAGTGTGATTTATCATGATCCTCAAAATAGCTGTTTACCGCATCAATGACCTCCTGGTTGCTGTGAAATATGTTACGTCGAACATATTATGAACCTGGCAAGTAGAATGGGCATCAATTTCAGAAATAGATGTTGTTAAGAAAGATAGAGTCAGACTGAAAAATTCAATGCCATAGCCGGGTTTTATACCACGGATATTCTGGTCTCCGTCCAGCCGCTCTAACCCTTGAGCTACTACGGCCAACTTGCCAACATGACATTAGATTCTCCAACTGACTCGTGTTTTTTTCCAGTAAACCACTTACCAGTTCTCATAAACGCATGAGACAATTCTTAATGGCGACTCACTATGCTCTAAGTACTTTAAGGCCCGGGCTTTACAGTTAACCAGTATTAGGTCAATGAATGGAAATTAATTGTTCTTTCACATTGGCCGTGTGTAGGCTAAGGTATGGAAAAATAAACTCAGGCTGACAAAACCACGAGTCAGTTGGAGTATTTAATGTCATATCGTCACGTTGGCCGTAGTAGCTCAAGCGTTAGAGCGGCTGGATGGCAACCAAAAGATCCGGATTCAAATCCAGGCTATGGAATTGGAATTTTCAGTCTGGCTCTATCTTTCCATACTTAGGCTACACACGGCGATTGTGAAAGAACAATTAATTTCCAAAAGTTGTTAAGTCAGCCTTTTCGAGGTAGATGTTGTTAAGTCACGTAGTAGCCGCATTAGTCGTTTGGTGTTGTCACCCAAGCTCTTTGATCTCAGCTGTTAATACATTTTAAATTAGACATTTAGATATTAGACATTCCTCAAATGCGCTTTCAGACAGTTTATCTGTACTTCCCAATACCAGGGCGCTCTGTCATGTCCATTGACAGTTTTTGGCAATATTGAGAAAATGAAACGATCTATGGAAGAAGTCTTAGTCCCTTCCACGTGGGTGAAACCACAGATTAATACAAGATGCTCAACTCCGTGGTAAAGTTTGAAGCCGCATAGTGCGCTCTTTCCTGAACTTTTTGACCCTGGCGACCTTGGGTACTACGGCCGGTAATGTAGTAAGCTTCTATTGCGAACGAGCTATGGTACGTTCGCTTCCCTTACCCTACCCCTCCCATGTTCAGCTACTGATAGAATCCAACTTCTTTGGAAATCACATCTCGCCACACATGAATAGTTTCCGCGCATTTCAACTATCGCATATTAGCATAATACGCGTCAAATACGCGAGGAAAATGTGCGGTAAACTTCATCACTGTGCGAAATGTGACTTCGAGAGGAAGTTGTCCAATTTGTGAAAAAAAAAGATGAATCCAATAGAAATTTTCCTGTTAAATATGAGAAATTGACTTCCACAAAGCATTATATCTTTATTCCTGTTGCAAATTGATAGTTTTGTCTTTAAAAACAATTAGAATTTTAAAAACGAGAGAGTGAGATCACTTAATATACTGTTGAGATTATACAAGAATCTGTATCCCCTTTCCCTCAAGCTTCTTAGTGTGATACTTAAAATAAAGATAACTGAACACTAAAATAATGATTCTGTAGATACGGGAAAACAGGAAAGGTTACCATAATGTTATGTAGAATGCAATTTCTTAGTACACAGAATGTTGAAAAATTCCCTGGAATAACAGTGAGAAAAAAACCCTAAAGGAATAGGTATATAAATTTGAAATGATACCAACAACTATGTACAAAAAAATATCACTATTTCTTTAAAATGACAACAAAGCAGCTCTGTTAATGGTAATATTTAATAAGAATTTTAAAAACTCAATAGTACATACATTATTTTCAGCACAAGTATACAAAAGTATATTCAGAGAAAAAACTGAAATTTGTGATCAATTCATATAAGTTTAATAATCTCAAACTACTACATGAGTCAGAGTCAGCAACTGGTGACATAAATTTCATAAATAGCACTATTTTATATACCTCTAATCACTTTGGTTCCATTATCATTCACAAGTGCAGAATAAATTATGAAAAATAATAATTATATTAAAGCTGTATCACTAATTTATATTTTGTCTTAAGCTTAACTCTGTCTTCGCAACACAAGAATATTACAGCGTTGAATTTTTAATGCCTAAATGGCATGCATATGCACAGTAATGGATGCTGAAGAAGAAAATGTGCAGTTTTAAAATAAAATTTAATGCACAGTGTATCTTCCAATAAGAGATTATTTCATGTAGTTATCTGACTGTGATGTATAATTTGCTTAATTTGCACAGCAATTGTTTGGATAAATGGCTTGCTTTAACTTGATAAGACTTTAAGCAATATACTTTATGACTAAGATGGCAAATGGAACCCTCTGCACATTGTAAACTTCTCTGCCCATGACATACAACTGAATGTGTATCATATAAATAACTCAATGAAAGATTACACTATGAACTATTAATGGTGTTTGTAGTTTTATTTAAGAAGTGGAAGTGATGAAACTGTGTGTTTGAGTAGTTAATAGGAAAGAATTTAGTAATGTAATTTATTTGCTCACACTTCTAAACATTATTTCTATTGTCAGTCCATACTTCCCTTATGTGTTCACTACAAAGAAACAATAAGTGCATTATATAGCAAAATAATGTGCAGTTTTATCTACTTTTCAAAATTATTATGTGGCTTCGCATCATTGCATGTAACGAGTGGCTCATATATTAGGTTAAACACATTTTTTCCATGCCAAAGATTGAGATTTTCACTCCAAATTAGAACAAGGAGAGGATGCTTAACAGTGTAGTTTCATGACACATGTAACATATCTGTGGGTCACGCTAGTAACATTATCTCACCCTTAAAATGGTTAACATTACAGAAATTGTGTACCAATATTACTCATAAATGGTAGCAAGTACATGTTGAGAACAGATGCACCACAGTATACATAAATGCTGTGGAAATATCACTTTAACTTTTTATTTTTCTGAACCCATTTGTGTGTGTGTGTGTGTGTGTGTGTGTGTGTGTGTGTGTGTGTGTGTGTGTGTGTGTGTGTGTGTGTGTGTGTGTGTGTGTGTGTGTGTGTGTGTGTGTGTGTGTGTGTGTGTGTGTGTGTGTGTGTGTGTGTGTGTGTGTGTGTGTGTTAACAAGGAAGAGGATTTATAACCTATTATTTATTGTGAAGCTTTACTAATATGAGATCAAGCCACACTATGTTTAGGTCCTAGCTAGCTGACACTGTGCATGTTTTAAGAATAACTGGAATAAGAGAAATAAAATTAAAAGTGGCATATAATGATGATGACACAATGACATTTTAATCATTTCTTGCAATGCACAATTACACCTAAAAATTGTAAAGCTTTTTCAAATAAATTCTAATCACACCAGATCTCTTCTAAGATGGTTATTCAGGTAAATATTTTGTGTAGTGTGTACAATAGTATTGCATAGTGACTACTGCATTAAACAATATAGAAAAATTTAGGTTTACAGAATCTCAGAAAATGCATTTAATTGCTGTTAAAAGCTGTGACATTCTTTATCAATGTTGTAGATATACACTAATGAGTAAGGTTATGGCCGAGGAGGTAATAGTGGGACTGGATGCCCTCAGGAGCCACGAGGTGGCGGTCGACGTCGGTAGGAAGGTCCTGCGGCTCAACGGAGAAGAATTCATTTTCCGGCGTGGTTGTCCCCGCAAGAAGCGAAGTGGTGGTGACGGCGCGACTGGAAGGCCAGCGAAACAGGAACATGATGCTGGACCATAAGATTCCTTTCCACGGGCTATGTGTACCAGAATATTGCCGTGCCTAGAGGAGGTGCCAGTGAGGTTGCTCAACCTGACCGACACCGATAACGGCATCCAGGCTGGGACGGATTTGGGAACGTGCGAGCTCGTGCTCAGCGTGACAGCAATCGTTATGACCGAGGAGCCGGTGCCGACGCAACAGCTGGGGCCCTGGCTGAAAGGTTTACTGGGGAGGGCGGCCGACCACCTGGCCACAGAACAGCTGGTGAAATTTCGACAACTGCTGAGACGATACCAGGCATGTCAAAAGCACGTCTCCTAAGGAGCTCCCGGAAGCGAAAACCTGGCGGGTTGAGACTAAGACGTGTGTTCCTATGACGTACGTCGTATAAGGTGTCTAAAAGGGTGCATACGTCGGATGCAAAGGCATACTATATAACCCACCGCCATAATTACCTAGCAGGACTTCCCGCCGACGTTGGAGAGGACGCTCTGCCACTTCAGAGTAGAGACTCACAACTGGACATTTCTACCCTGAAAGAGACCACCAGATGAGAGATGATATGAAATGATAAAGGAGATTAAATGGAGGGAGAGGATTTTCGGGGCAGTAATTGACTTACCCAACATTCGCCTGGCGACCTGCGAAAGCACCCAAAGAAACCTATGGGCAATATAGGTCAGCCACAAGAATTGAGCACGAACCTCCCGAACTTCCCGCAAATAGATGCGTACTCTCCCTGCAACAGTTTTCTCTGAAGGGCTATTTAGCACAGAAGGACTGATATCTGACAGAAAAGGAAATAGGTTTAACTCCAAAAGAGTGAACATGCTAGTATTTATTTTAACAAAAGCTTACAAAAGTGGACTGTTTTACTTTTATATGTCTATCTCTGATCAAAGCCACTTAAAAGAGGAATTACAGCACCTGAGACTCACTTTCCGACAAAGCAGCTACTCCGAATATGACGTTGAAGCCTCGATCACCAAAGCTAGGAAAGGGAAACCTGTAATACAGCAAACGTCAGATAAGCTTACCACTACAGACTGCATCACGTTTACCTGTAATATATCCGGCAGAATCAGCAGAGTTCTTGCCAAATACATCAGGACCATCCACAAACCACCTCCGAAGATTAAATATCTGCTGAGACCAGTGAAAGACAAACTGGACTTCCAGGTTCCGGGAGTGTACCGCATTCCCTGTGAATGTGGGACACCGTATATAGAACAAACCGGAAGGACCATCGCTACTAGAATAATCGAAGATGAACGGAGCATTCGTTTAATGCAACCCGAGAAGTCTGGGCTGGCAGAGTATTCTTTTGATAACGATCATAGAGCCAACTTTCGGGAGATGACCATCTTGGCAATATGCAACAGTTACTGGGAGCGGAGAATTAGGGAGGCTTTAGCGATTTCCTCTGAAGGAAGCACGCTTAATCGTGATGCTGGATTTCAGTTCAGCTCCTCTTGGAAACCGGCCTTAAAAATGGAAAGCCGTCGATATAAGAAGCAAAGATCCATACAGGTTGACAATCAAGTTAAGTTGTTACGCTTCTTTGACACAATTTTCTATACTCACGCCATCCCCTGCCCTGGTATTTAATTTACTGAAAACAGCCTTTTGTTCTGTAATGCGAATTTTGATAGTGTTTTGTCTTTGTTTATATTGGTGTTAAATCCTGTGTTTCATTTGTGGTTATAATATTTAATAAATATCCTGATGATGGGAGAGATGCACACCCCCGAAACGTTGATATCTAGTCGTCTTTTCACCTGGCTTGCTGCCCGAGAAGAAAGTGAGCATATTCGTCGCCAGGAAAGCTTCAGGTTTTATTTTAGTATAATGTAGAGTTTATAAATAAGAATACTGATGATTTGAAGTTTTATCTGATTAAAAATGTGCACCTAATTAATTTAACTGGCATTACACAGTTCTCTCAACATTCTAATTCGTATTGAAGCTACAAGTAGAAATGGCGTATCGCGTATCGAAGTATCCGTATCGTGGAAGATTTCGTGAATCCAGAATCGAGTTTCAAAAATGCTGATATCGACCCATCCCTGGTAGAAATATTTATCAGAATGGATTGAGTAGCTTTTGAAATTACGTAACTTAACAAATGCTTTTTTTTTGTGATATTAATTTTGCCGCAGACGCAATGCTGCGGCGAAGCGTCGCCAGGGACTAATTCAAAGAGACGGGCAATGCGGTGCGTAGATAAAAGTTCACCGTAACGGTGGGGAGGAAGCAGACTGATTTCTGGAGAGTTCGTCTTTCTTCTAACGCCATCTTGATTGTTTGAGAACATTCCACTAATTTCTGGAATAGTGAGTAAGATAAAAAAGGAGCCGTCGCCTGCCACTGGGGACAGTTGTTAATTGAACTCGTGTGCATGAGCAACTGTTTGTGGTGGATGACCTTGCAAGTTTTATTGTGTATGTGACGTAATTCTGCTCCTGTAAGGGGTTGACCAAAGTGTGTTTGGAGCAATATTTAGTGTCTGTAACCTGGAATTTTTATTTCGCGAACACACAAAGTCACAATACAGATTACACTGGGGAACAATGAAAATGTTTCCGGCTTAAAATAGAGAATTTACATGTATTTCCATCCGCTGAATTAAAAAATCACCATAAGAATAATAGATCAGGTCTTATTTTGAAGATAAAGTGACATTTCGATTTTCAAAGTGCAGATTTTAAATTTGGGGGATTGTTTTTGGGAGTTGACACACCTTTCAAATAAAAATACACAATCAGAGAAAAAGTTTGGAAATTAAGTGATGCAAGAGTTAAGGAAGGCATTTTTGTCGGACGACAAATAAGATAACTTGTAAAGGATCCTGCATTTGACGAAATTTTGGAGGGGAAAGAAAAGGAAGCTTGGGAAGCCTTCAAGGGTGTGGTTCATGGATTTTTAGGCAACAAAAGAGATGACAACTACAAGCATTTGGTGACAATGCTCCTGCAAAAATACCGTAACCTTGGATGCAACATGTCCCTTAAGATCCATTTTCTCCACTCCCACCTAGACTTTTTCCCTCCTAGTTGTGGAGCTGTTGGTGAAGAACATTGGGAGAGATTCCATCAGGACATTTCTGTTATGGAACAAAGATTTTAGGGCCGTTGGAATGAAGTAATGCTTGCGGATTACTGTTGGTCTTTGTATAGGAATTCTGCGGAACTCCATCACAAGAGGCAAGCTAAAAGACGACGAAGTCAATAGGCCACCACATGATTATCTTCAGACACGACAATCTGCGAAGTATTTTTCCAGCAATTTAGAGCTCTTATCATATAATTACCAGTTAAAGAACTCAATTGCACTTTCATTGTTGTTAGCATGTATGCATTTAAAATGTATACTTTTCTCTCAATCCGTTAATATGTAATACTTCCACCTTGTATAAATCATAGAAACTAGAGCTAATAGAAGTTTTTCATTGTCATATTTGTTTTTCTCAACCCAAAATTGGTAGGAATTGCTTCATAAAGTGCACGAAACATTCAAAGCTTATTTTTTGTTACCCAGTGTTATTGGTTGAATAAAGGTGATTATATACGATTGATAAAGGCTGGCCCCGTAGCTCAGTCGGTAGAGCACCTGGCTGCCGTGCTAGGGGTGCCGGACGGTGGGGGTGGGGAATTTTCTCCGACCGAGATAATTCCCCATCTTCCCCAGAGTCTGGAAGTATGAATGAGTCTGAATGTGTGCGTGATGTAATGATTAAAACCCAACGAATTGGAATTAACACCTTCGGTATGTTCCAAAGCAGAACGGCCGCCGATATGACCATTGGAGTTAAAGGCGGGGTACAAATGGAACAAGTAAAAAAAAAAAAATGATAAAGTATGTGACAGGAAGCGGAGCTCAGATGAATCTGAATGTTGTTTGCATGACGTGAATTCTTAGGAAGTTTTTATGTAGCTAATTTAAATTTGGTATGGTGTTAGTGCTACTTGAAATGTTCTAATGTTTTATGTAAACAAAGGCCACTCAGTCATGTTTAAATCTCAATCTCGGGGTGTATCCGAGACTGGATAAGATTTCCAAAGGACTATTTGCATATTTACCTCGTAACGTTTCAAGCAAGCTCAGATAAGTACCTCAGTTTACACACATACAATATTTTCCCTTGTGTAACATTTTGTAGGATCACGACGAACAGCGGTTTTGTCGCAATGCGGTATGTTAAATCGTGGTTACTATTTATCTTAGATATATCAGTTTAAAAGCTCAGAGAGCAGGAAGTCCCAAATATGACAATTATACCACTTAGTCGGAATCCGTTAAATTACAGTCATAGGACTTTCTCCACCTTCGATAACTTTTTTTCTACAAAATGTCATTGTAGACGTTTAATTTCTTTTTTTACTACGTACTTACAAAAGGAGAGCAGTATAGAGATTTTACCCTTTGGGGGAAAAAAAGGAGACTGTGAAAGCGTATGCCAGAGGAAAACAGCTTCGAGATTTGTAACGTATTTCAGTTGTCAGCGAGGCCTACAGTGCGAGTGACGTCAGGCAAGAACCGTGTAGCACCAAGTTACCTATATAAATGGCGCTGTGAGTACAGAATCTGAGGGTTCAGTCAGGTGTAGCGCACTCGATGAAACAATGTAGCTGCCACGTACCTAGTGGAACTGTTAAATTTACAATGTGACGATTTATTGATGGACAAATATACAGACAAGAAAGACTTGGTTAGTTTTTATAAGAATGTCCCCCAAACCAGATTTACCAGGTTGTATTCACTTGCCGCACCGATATTATGTATGTTTGGCTTGACATATGTGTTATGAAGTGTTATGAAGTAGCTAAGTCCAAGCACCGAAGTACTTTGTCGGTCAACAATCTAACATGCAGCCTTCGATTACAAATTTTTCAGACATTACGTCCTGACATTGATAAACTAGTTAAAGAAAAACGAAACAGAAAATGTCGGAAAATGTCCACGTAATTTGGTTGTGAAAGGGCCTCCTCTAATTTGCAGAGAAAATTACTTTATGTTTATTTTATTTACTTTATAACATGCCTGACCTTCAAGTAAACTACAATTTGAAGTTTTATATATATTTGCTTATAACACAGAGCCAAAATGTAATTGTGTATAAACTGTGACCAATTGTGTAATTAAAGCAGTAAACATTAGTATTACAACACCCAAGATGTAAGTTTTTCATATTATTAATACCCGATATGTTTCCTGTCTTGCCTACGCTGTCGGAATCCCAACATATTGTGACTTTGTGGGTTCGTGAAATGAAAAGTCCAATTGCACCACTTAAAAATGTTCTTTATTTCCACCGACTTACAGTTAAACTCTTGCCAATTACACAGAATTACGTAATGCACACAATTACGATTCACCAGTTCGTCCGTTACAATTTCACTTGCACTCGTAATTACGTACAATCTTCCGATGCTCTCACACAGTCTTCTCGTCGTACACTAGCACTGCATTCTTACACCAAGAACTCTGACTCACTGACTGACTGACTCCTCTTGCACGACGTGTTGCTTATATAGGGTCCGCTTGCCGATCTGGAAGGTTCTCGATTAGATTGAATGTCCCGTAATTTCCAGAACCTAGGAGAAGGGTAAAGAGACGGCTCAGGGGCCCTACATCCTTCTCCTAACCATCCCTTCAGTTAGTGACAGGAGACAAATGAGTGGGTGTGGCGTGGCCTCCGGTCCCTTCTCAGCTGTTGTTTGTGGTGCTTCCCGATAATTGGGTGACAATATCCTTTCTCTTGGACAGTAGAAATCCGCGCGGTGACGTCGCACGCGTTCGGCAGCATATTTGGCGGTGAGAGCTCACTGAGCTGACGTCACACCACCACTACCTATCTTTCCTGCTGTTTCCACGACCGGTTTACATTGGTGTCACTACAAAGCGTCTCTATAGCTTCGTTTTACTAAATCTTCTCATAACTGAGACTCAGCTACTAAACGTGCACTGATAGCCAAGCGGTTATAGACAAGTATATAGGATTAAGTTTATAATAGGGAATTAACCCTTTCTTAAATGATCAGAATTAATAATTTTAAATATATCTCCTGTGCATGGGTGTTTTAATTGGTTAGAGTCAAACTGAAAAATTCAATGCATTCTAACTCAATGAGTTAGAGCGAATGGATGGAAGCCAGGAGATCCATGGCATTGAATTTTTCAGTTTGACTCTAATTAATTAAAACACCCATATACAGGATATGTATTCAAGAGGATAAATTATGATCATTTAAGAAACGGTTAATTCCTCAATAGAGTTCAATGCTAAAGGCTCTGGTATTTATGTACCGTCATCTCGGTTGACTGTGCCACTTTTTTGCAGTTTTTAGAAATCTTGTCATCGATTTTAACGTTAATAAAGAAACGCTTGCTAATTATAACATAGTAGCAGAAACATCAACCTTGTATTGCAGTCAAGTTATTCCTTGATGTTAACTGATACCCAAAAGGGCTATGCAAACATGGCCCAATTTCACCCCATTGGATGAGGCGGATTTGTGCCATCTATAAATTCAGTACTATCACTCCATGGAATGGGAGTATTTATTCCCATAAAACTAGAAGCTAACATTTTCATGTCAAATTATTACTCTTTATGGTAACAAAAACTTTTGAACTGCACTTCATATGAATTTAAAAAATGTTACATTTTCCCAAGCTTTTCTGCATTCAGGAACGTCATTGCTGGAAAGCACTCCCAGTCATACTGCACAATGACGAAATCATCAACCAAGTTGCTTGGATTTAGTGCTGATACTCCTTTCTGGTTCAACAGAGATGGAGGATCTTCACTGTCATCAAAGGAAAATAGACTGTTGGAGCTCTCGTGATAATGTATGGTGACATCATCATCACTGCTGCTGTTATGATCTGAAATTCTAGCTTTCTTGATTTTTCTTTTTGTTGTAGACTTTGATGTTGATGGTCCAGAAAACACTTTTGGTCCACGGGGCGGAATGACTATTCTGTACTTTTGACATCAATTTGTTCCTGTGAATATTATATCCTTTTTACGGCAGAGCATATTGAGAGAGTTTTTTATCTAATTTCTTTAGCGTTTTCTAATGTAGATACGCTGTAATTGCGGTACTGCCGGTTTCCTGGCTCCCTTCGGTGTTTTCTTGGCATTTTGTCTATTACAATTTACTATCGGTATCTGTAATGAAAGTAAAGCTGTCTGTAGTAAAATACACTCCGTAGGGGAAGGTATCCATCCCCTTCAGCTGCCGTGGTGCGAGTGTTGAACTATGTGCTTCCATGTGAGTAAAATGCAATGATTTGTGGTGGCCCATAGTTACCCGCCATTTTCCTATTTTTAAGTTTCTACCTCATTCAAAAGAACGCCATATCTGCCACAGAGCTTACATTTTCGTAATAAATAGCCAAATAATAATCTAAGCAAGCAACCTACCTTTAATTTGAAACACAAAATTCTTCACCTCGATCCAACTGAAATTATACAGACTTTAGTAAAAACACGTGCAGAAACGTTTCCACAAATCTTCACAATGTACCCAACTTTAAAAGAGTAAGCAGTTTATAACATAGTCACCAGGTGGTGCCAACACTTATGCAAGTGTTACGAGTATTACTACAATCTTATGGCATTTTCAAATACCATTCGTCATTGCTTTCTTATTAAGCGCATGGATGGCACAAAGTCACCCTCCAGGCACATAGTCACCCCAGTTGACGGTACTTATAATAGTAAATCGCAACAGATGTGTATCTTGAATATGAGAGCTCTAAATGGTTTACCGGGAAATATATATATTGAGTCAATTGGAGAGTTTAGTGTCGCGACGCCCGGTAGCGTAAATGGTATCATGTCTGCTTCACGTTCAAGAGGTCCCGAGTTCGAATCTCGGTCAGCGTGAGTTACCTGGATAAGGCTTTTTCCCGGATTTTCCATTATCCTGAAAGACGAATGTCGGGTAACTCTAAGCTCCATGAACCCCGAACTCATTGAGCATCATTTCACCCAATTCATTCATCGTCCGATATGACTAAATGTTGGAGGATGTAAATTACAAAAAAAAAAAAAAAGAATGTCGCGACGGCACGTTGGCCATGGTATTTCAATGAGTTAAAGCGACTGGAAGTAAACTAGGAGATTCGTGGTTCATATCCCAGCCGTGGTATTGAATTTTACATTTACACTAATTAATTAAAGTATGTAGGAGCCAGACCTACAGAGGTTCCAATCCCAGACACCATTTTAATTTTGTTTTAATTGTAGAAATAGGACATGCGTATTAAGGACATTGTAGTACCTTCCAATTGCTAATGTTTACTTTATTTTATGATATTTATGGTCATACATAGAAACTAAACACTCTACTCTGTTTTAAACTAATTGAATGAAATGTTTTATTTCTATATGTATAATTAAATAAGCATGGACATTAAATTAGTATTGAATGTGTAAATGTTTTTGGCAAGATACTTGCCATACGACTGGAGCAATGGCTAGAAAAGATACTTGGGGATTACCAAGCAGGATTTAGGAAACAACGCTGTATATTACACCAGAGTTTTATATTACGACAAATACTGGAAAATTTTTTATGAATATGACAGACAGCTCCATCAGCTGTATGTAGATTTTAAACAGGCGTACGATAGCCTGGATAGAACTGAGAGAGTTCGGAATACCACAGATATTGTTGAGATTGATAAGAATGACTATAGAATTGACAAGATGCAGGGTTAGAATGGAACAAGATTTATCAGGTATGTTTACCGTGGAGAGGGGGTGGAGACAAAGAGATGTACTAACCACACTGCTGTTTAATTTAGCACTGGAAAAAGTAATTCTACAATTACCCATAAACCCTGGAGGAACCATACTTTCCAGATCAGTACAAATGGTGGCATATGCTGACGATGTGGCAATTCTCGCAAGGAATATAAGAGCATTAGAAATAAGAAATAAGGAATCAGTTATTACGTAGTTCTCATCTGTGTATTAAATGGGTCAGAAGACACGCAGCGATTCCCGGAAATGAACGTGTAGATGAGCTTGCAAAGAGAGCTGCGACTTCAGATCTTCCAGAGACATACACTCTATGCCCCATTTCTTATGTGAAGCAAACATTAAAGGAGATTTTCATCAACGACTAGAATGAATACTGGTTAAAACGTGATTGTGGTGTTTTCACTAAGGATTTATATTTCCCAACAGTTTCTGACAGACATAAATGTAAATTCGCTAATCCTATGTTCTCACTCAATTCTTAACTGGACATGACAAATTTTCAGCTTACTTATTTCGATACAAAATAAAACCCACAGGTGATTGTATTTGTGGAAATCATCTTCAAGATGTCCCTCACATTTTATGTGATTGCCCGTTTTTCTGTTTTGAAAGATACGAACTTGAATTATTGCTTCAATCCTTAGGTTACACTTTCTCAAATTCTGATGAATTACAAAACTTGTCAATATTTCATGGCTTTCTCAAACAAATTATTTCTTAAGCTAAATGATTCATCTTGTTTATTCTTTGTCAGCTTGATATTGAATTTGTTATGTTTTTGTAAATTGTATTATATTCATCAATATGTAAACTATACCCTTAATATACCGTTGGGTAAAATAGGAATAAAAAATTGGATAATAAATAAATAAATAAATATAAGAGCATTTCAGGAAGGTTATTTAGTGTTGGAAGAGAAAGTACAGGATCTAGGATTGGCAGTGAACGTTAGTAAAACCAAATTTATGAAGATGGAAGGTGATGGAGATGCAAGAAGAAGAGAAACTACAGTTAAATTACATGAGAAAGAATATCAAAGAGTGGAAACATTTAAATACCTGGGATCTACAGTAACGGTAGATAACAAAACATCAGTGGAAATTCAAGAAAGATTAGCAAGTGGTAACAGATGTTTCTATGCCTTGCAGAATATGTTTAAATAAAGGAACGTCAGTAGGAATACTTAACTTAAAATATACACAACTGTACTGAGACCACTAATAGTGTATGGTTCAGAAAGCTGGGTGTTGACAATCAGAGAAGAACAATGCTTATTACGATGGGAAAGGAAGATATTGAGAAATATATTTGGAGTAATAAGGGACTTGGACGGATGGAGAATGAGGACTAACTTGGAGTTACAGTGTCTGTTTGGACAACCTAATATATTAGTGAAAATTAAACAAGGAAGAATAAGGTGGATTGGCCATGTGCAGAGAATGCCGGAAACCAATGTAGTTAAGAAGATATTCATAGGAAAGCTGGATGGCAGAAGGAGAAGAGGAAGACCCAGGAAAACATGAGTAGATGATATAGAAGATGACTTGATAAAGTTCGGGGTTAAAGGCTTCAGAAGGAAAGTAGAGGACCGAGTAGAATGGAAGACGGTGGTTAGGGAGGCCAAGGGTCTACATGGCTTGTAGCGCCAACTATCATCATTATCATTATCATCATCATCATTGGGTGTGTAAACCCTCTGCTTCTATTACTATCCTCATTCTTGGATGAGACCAAGTACCTAGTGAAATACAGTCGTTGTTCTAGAATACATTCGATCGATAACAATCGCGACACAGCAAGAGAAAGACGGAACTGTTCAGGCATCACTGTTTCTTTCCCTCTCTCGGCAAGCGTCCATTCTACGGGACATTACCTGCCTCTTTCGTTCCTGCCCACGCGTACCTCTGGCTTTGCGGCCGCTCCAACGAAACAACGCGATTGCTGACAATATAACATATGAGTGTCCGGAAATAAAAGCCACAGAGGACAACAATAATTAAGGAAATAGAGAAGAACGGAGACCATTCGACAGTAACAATGAGAGACTTATAAACAATTACCTTAGAGACTTTTACCACTTAAGCTTATCAATAAGCTTATACGATGGTCCAATTAACACCAAAGACTTACAGTATCATTATTGCTTAGAGAATAATAACCACCAAGTTGTCAAGACAAATGAAGTGCAGCGTGGCAAGTGAATTTAAGTGCAGTATAAACAGTGCCAAGGATAGACATAGGACACACAAGTAACATATTAAATATAACTAAGACTAGCAGCCAACTGATATTAATAAGAAATATAGTAAAATTTGTGGACCACATAACTATTCATAGTAATGGAATATACAAGTTAGTATGCACATCGTCCATAGGGTAAATATACTGAAAGCTAATATCCACCAAATGTGAAATCCTTATAACTCAAATTCATGAACATATAGTTATATTAGCATTATCTTTAAATCAGAATTATAGTTGTTATACATATTATTGGCAAATCTTTTATGCAGGATTAGGCAAATTATCGAATAGTCTATATACTTGTAAATTGATTACATTACTATTTACAGATACCGTTTCATATCTTTTGGTCCATTGACACCCCTTTAACTCCAATGGTCATATCGGCAGCCAATCATTAGATCACACACACACACGCACACACACACACACACATTCGCACTCTCATTCATACTTCCAGAATCTGGGGAAGATGAGGCATTATCCTGGTCGGAGAAAAATCTTCACCTTCACCACCGGGAATCGAACCCGGATACCCTAGTTCGCCAGACAGGTGCTCTACGGACTATGCTACGGGGCCAGCTCTTTTATTGTGAATATTCCAAAATTTTACAATTTACAGCTTTAGGCTACATTTATTTGTCTTTATCTTGTTGCTATCCTGGTTTACGTGACACCCAGGTCTTCTTCTCTGCCAGGTAGCTCTTAACCTCCATGCCTCCTTGTTACTTAATTAGTCCCATTCTTCCGCTTCATCTTCCTTTCTTATATTCTTTACATTTCTTGCCCACTTTTGTTTTACTTTCTACAAGAACTCACCAATACTTCTTACCTTCTAGCCCTCCTTTCGCGTTAACATTTTTATAGCTACTATCTTCTGCTCTATTTTCTCTCAAACCTTTTTTCTCCACATTGCTAACTCCTCGCATTCTGTTACATAGTGTTCCATGCTTTGTTTTCCCCCACACAATTCACAAATTTCCTGTTTCCTACCTCTTATCCCTCTTAGAAGTATTGTTCCTGTTCTCATCCAAGCTAACCCTTCTCTCTCTTGTCTATTGCAGTAATCATACTTTAATGGGATGTGTAAAAACAGACAGGAACGATCAGAGTATTCATTAAACTTTGCCTATATACGAGGTTGGTCTGTAAAGTTTCCCTCCTAAAAAGGTACAAGGCATTTTTCAATTTTTTTCAACATATTCTCCTTGTAACTCTACACACTTCTCCCAGCTATGCTCCCATTTCTGCAACCCGTCCAAATAGTAGTCGGCGTTTTTCAACATAGTCTCCTTGTAGCTCTACACACTTCTCCCAGAAATGTTCCCATTTCTGTAACCCGTCCAAATAGTAGTCGGCGTTTTTCAACATAGTCTCCTTGTAGCTGTACACACTTCTCCCAGAAATGTTCCCATTTCTGTAACCCATCCAAATAGTACTCGGCGTTTTTCTCTGCAAAATAATTGATTACGAAGGTGATTGCCTTTTCAGAGGTCCTCCGAGTGCAATTTTTAGATGAGGGAACAAAATGAAGTCGCTTGGGGCTAGATCTGGTGAGTAAGGCGCATGGTCAAGCAGCTCAAACCGTAATTTGTGGAATTTTGCCCCTGCAACCGCCAAGGTGTGAGACGGTGCGTTGTTTTGGTGAAACAGGATTTTCTTTTTCTGTAAATGTGGCGGTTTTCCGCAAGTTCGGCCTTCAGCTTGTCAAGTAATGATGCGTGGTATGCTTCTGTAATGGTCTTTACTTTTTGAAAATAATCGATTAAAATAACTCATTAAGTATCCCTGAAAACGGTCGCCATCACTTTCCCAACCGAAAAGACAATTTTTGCTTCATTTGGAGTCGGATTCCTTTTGCAGGCCTCGATTTGAACTGTACTTCTGTTTCGGGTGTATAATAGTGTATCCAAGTTTCATCTACAGAAATTAGTTGGCGCAAAATTTCGGATTCACTGCGCCTAAACTGCGCCAAAAGAGCGCTGGAAATGTTCATTCGAACACGGTTTTGGTTTAACGTGAGAATACCTAACACCCAACGCGCTGACGGCACTATCATGTCTAAATGTTGATTTAATATGTGACAAACACGTTCTTTTGACATGTTCATAGCTTCTGCTGTCTCTTTCACTTCAATTCGGCGGTTGTCTTCCACCATTTGGTGAACTTTGGCGATATTTTAGTCGGTATTTGCTGTTTTTGGACGTCCCAAACGTTCATCGTCTCCCAAGCTCTTACGGCCACGTTTAAATTCAGCTGCCTAAAGTTTCACTGTGGTAAATGATGGTGCAGAGTCCCAATACATGGAATCCAACTCATCTTTGATTTACGTAGGCGAATTGCCTTTCAAAGACAAATATTTAATGTCAGCTCAATACTCGATTTTGTCCATTTTCATAAAAACACTCACATCAACTCGTTCAAACATCTGAATAATAACTGAGCGTCCAAAACAGCTGAATGAGTAATTGTCATGAAATTCACTAGCTTTTATTTACGAGTAGATACTGCCATCTTCATGTCGGGGTCGGAAACCTTTCAGACTACCCTTGTAGTGTAAAACTGTTAAATGTAAATGTACAAGGGTTGTAGTATTGCTGGTGCAAAGTAGCATGCTGTTAGGTTTTAATTTAAAAATATAGTATACTTCGTACTAAGAACTTTAAGTGGTACTTACGAGGTCGATAAGTCGATAAGTCGATAGGTCGATGGGCCGCGTATTCGAGATCCTACAAGTAACTTACAGTTCGTTGCTGGTCATTTACATTTTGAAATAGTTAAAAACCCTCTAAAAAGCAATAATAAATCAAAATTACTTTTCCATATTTAATTGGACATAAAGAAAATATAATTATTTGAAATGAAACCAAATGAAAAGCTACATGTAAATTAAATGAGTAAAGGCTTCTTATCCACTCTTTTGTTAATGAATTAATTGTAACACATGTCTTGGTTATTAGATTATTTGTTAACGTAACCGAATTTAATCTTTGGATTTTTGGTGGTTATTGTAAAGCAGAAAAACTTGTTATCAGCTAAGTCGAGGGAAAGGTATTGTGGTTCTTTGGATTCATAGTGAGTGTCGATTGTCAATTTAATATCAAGATTTTTGCGATGATCTTGTTCTGTTTACAAATTGCAAGGCAGCGCACCCTAGATTTAATTTAAAGCCCTACTTCCTTTACCTCCAGATTGTTTCTTCTCATGACAGCATCATGATTATAAAGATTAAAAAATACAAAGAACTTTGTGTCATTTGGGGCTCGTAGCAAAGAGGATTGATTGCGTTTCAGTAATTTCTATCTCGGGAGATAACAAGTAGATAAACAAATAAGGTGGTAAATAAATAAGTAAAGTAAAAATGTACACAATTAGCATAACTTAAACAAAAAAACTGCAAACAAAATTTTGGATGTGATTTAAAAACCAAAATGTACAGCGATGATCTTGTTCCGTTTACCAATGGTGAAGTTCACAATCCAGAATTAGTTTTGAGTAATATTCCCTATTATCCCAGATTTTTTCAACTGATAACTGCATCATCACTATAAACAAATAACAACAAAATTATGCAGATCCGTTGTTTGAATCGATAACTGGGTCTACAGTGGAGTGCTACAGAAAAAAACACATTCAAAATTTTCCGGATAAAAACTTTCCTGAACATCTTTGTTACTTTTCTTTTCATTAAATGCTAATTCGTCTAGCGCAAAGATTTAAAAACGAATATCTATTTCCAAAATAATCTCACTGCCATTAAGATGAAGGAGGGAAATAAAGGGAGACAGAAATAAGAGTTGAAAGAAGGAAAGAAATAAAGTAAGGAAGAAATCAAGAAGGAAAGGAAGAAAGAAAGGAATAACAGAAAGAAAGCCTGAAATAAAGAAGTTTAGAAATGTAGCAAATCAGGCACAAACTCTAAATGATAACAAAGTAGCTAAAACATAATCAAAATCCAATTGAGAAAAATAATACAAGTTCGCGGAAGGAAAGAGTAAACTTGATAAAGTGATATGAATCATTAGGAGATTCTAGCCAAGAGGGTGATTGCCCTTTAGCTATACTTAGCTGGTCGATAATTCTGCGGGCTGCGTATTCCCAAACACTGGAGATTTTAGAGGTAACTTACAGGTTTTTCCTTTCTAAAATATATATATATATATATATATATATATATATATATATATATATATGTATATAGATATATATTATTATTCTTTTTTTATTTGACCAATTTTTCATTATTTCACTTTATTTTCTTATCTGTTTTCCTAGTGTCACAAATATTCACTATACACAAACACCCATGCCCAAGGCTGGACTCGAACCCGCGACCCTCTACGCGGTGGAACGCTAGACATACACTTTTAGCGACTATGGCTACGAGGGCCGGCTTGTTCGTCAATAGCCATTTACATGTTTCAATAGTTTAAAAACCTGTAAGAAACGTTAAAAAAGCGTTAGTAAACAAAATTACTTTTCCATGTTTAATTGGACATAAAGAAAATATAATTAGTTGAAATGTGAACAAATGAAAAGCTACATCTAAATTAAGTGGGTGAAGGCTTCTTATGCACTCATTTGTTAATGAATTAATTGAAGTAACACATGTCTTGGTAATGAGATTATTTGTTTATGTAACCGAATTGAGTCTTTCGATTTTTGGTGGTTATTATAAAGCAGAAAAGCTTTTTATCAGCTAAGTCCAAGGAAAGGTGTTCTGGCTTTTTGGGTTCGTAGGGAGTGTCGATTGTCAATTTAATATCAAGATTTACCGTGATGACTTTTTTGTTTACCAATGGCGAGGTATCGCCAACTAAATTTAATTTTGAGTACTACTTCCTTTATCTCCAGATTGTTTCTTCTCGGGACAGCATCATAACCATAAACAACAAACAAACTATATATAAATGTATGATGTAGCAAAACCTAAATATAAATGGCAACCAAAATGTCAAATTTCTACAAAATATAAAAATTTACCGCGAATATCTAGTTTCGTTTAAGAATAGGGAATTAGCGCCATCTGGAGTTGTTTCTGAGAACTGTTCCCTATCGTCTCAGATGTTCTCTTACGACCAATACTTCATCTGCTTCTATGCTACCTAAATTTATCATGTAATCTTTGAGTTGTACTTAAAGATGTAGTTTAAAGTCAAATAAGGAGAAAAAGAAGGCGATGAATAAGAAGAAGACCGGAAAAAAGACGGGAGTTTTTTTAGTTTGGAACACTGTAAATTCTGCGAGGTAAACGCTTCCTCTTACTGGTGTCATTGCATTGCGAGTTGAAACAGTTGAATATCGCGAAATAAAGACTAAAAAAATACAAAGAACCTTCTATCATATGGGGCTCGTAGCAAAGATGATTGATTGCGTTGCAGTAATTTATATCTCGGGAGATAAGAAGTAAATAAACAATTAAGGTGGTAAATAAATAAGTAAAGTAAAAATGTACACAATTGGCATAACGTAAACAAAAAACTGCAAAAAAATGTTGGATATGCTTTAAAAACCAAATTGTACAGCGATGATCTTGTTCCGTTTACCAATGGTGAAGTTCACAATCCAGAATTGGTTTTGAGTAATATTCCCTATTATTCCAGATATTTTATCCTGATAACTGCATCATCACTATAAACAAATAACAACAAAATTATGCAAATCTGTCATTTGAATCGCTAACTGGGTCTAAAGTGGAGTCCTACAGAAGAAATGCATTCAAAATTTTCCGAATACAAACTTTCCGGAACATCTTTGTTACTTTTCTTTTCATAAAATGCTAATTCGTCTAGCGCAAAGATTTAAAAATAAATATCTATTTCCAAAATGATTTCACTTCCCTTAGGATGAAGGAAGCAAATATAGGAAGAGAGAAATAAAAGATGAAAGAAGGAAAGAAATAAAGTAAGGAAGAAATCAAGATGGAAAGAAAAAAGGAGTAACAGAAAGAAAGCCCGAAATAAAGAAGTTTAAATCTGAAGGAAATCAGGCACCAACTCTGAATGATAACACAGTAGCTAAAACATAATCAAAATCCAACTGAGAAAGGTAATAAAAGTTCGCGGAAGGAAAGAGTAAACTTGATAAAGTGATATGAATCATTGGGAGATACTAGCCTAGAGGGTGATTGCCTTTCAGCTATATATATAGTGACCTTGTGGTTTCGTGAAATTGAAAGTCCAATTGCACAAACTCAAAATCTTCTTTAATTCCACCGCATTACGGTTGGAATTCACCAGTTCGTCTGTCACAGGTCCACTCTGCAATCGCAATTACGTACAACTCCTCTGATACACGTACACCGTCTTCCAGTCCGTCCACTCACGCGGCGCTCCTCACGGCTGCTAGCCAAGAACTGAACTAACTCGCCAACTGCAGGCCTTATATAGGGAAAATCGCCGTTTCAGGAAGGTTCGCGGCGCGCACAATTATCCCGAGGTTTCCAGACGTTTGGGGGGTGGGGAAAGACACGGTCCAGGGCTCGTGCCGCTCTCCTAAACATCCCTTCAATTAGTGACACTAGAAAAATGGGTAGGCGTGTACTGAATATTTCCCGTCTGGCCCTACTGCCGGCCGGTTCTATCGGAAGTTCCGACGTTCGGGTGACTATATATATATATATATATATATATATACTTAGCAGGTCGATAATTCTGCGGGCCGCGTATTCCCTAACACTAGAGATCTTAGAAGTGACTTACAGGTCGTTGCTAGCCATTTACATTTTTCAATAGTTCAAAAAACTGTAAAATGCGATAATAAACAAAATTACTTTTCCATATTTAATTGGACATAAAGAAAATATTATTAGGTGAAATGTGAACAAATGAAAAGCTACGTATCAATTAAATGGGTAAAGGCTTCTTATCCACTCTTTGTTTAATGAATTAATTGAAGTAACAGATGTATTGGTAATTTGATTATTTGTTTATGTAACCGAATTCAATCTTTCGTTTTTTGCTGGTTGTTATAACGCAGAAAAGCTTTCTATCAGCTAAGTCGAAGGGAAGGTATTGCGGCTTTTTGGGTTTGTAGAATTAAAAGTTCAACTTGAAAAATGTTCTTTATTTCCGTGGAAATACACTTTGTTCATCTCTGACAACAGCACAGTGACGTAAAACACATGTATGCAATCAAGTCTGCCACTGGACCTCGTCACCGATTCAGAACTGCACTCTCTCGTTGTTTCCCGCCGATACTCAGTTCCGGTTACACTCTCATTACGACTCTCCGTTTACGACTACTACGTTGGCGTGTCGCGATCCCTTATATATATCTCAATTGGTAATTCTGGACATTTCTAGAATGTTCTCTATCAATCAAGATGTCACTAGAATTCTCCATTTATCTAACTTTATTTGTTTCAGCAGCACTATTATCTCCACGCTCCCTTTATTTGTTCCGGCATACTCTTCATCTCCGTGTTGCATTATCAGTTCCTTTGTGTGCACGAGCCGCGCTGTCGCGATAACGGTTTCGCGATTGTATGTTGAAGTTTAAAAAATGTTCACAAAGTTTTGCTTCGATAAAATCGTTAACAATTATACCAGTGAGACAGTTTTATTGCCATATTTTTATTAGAAAAGTAAAAAATATGCATCTACAGTGAGCTTATGATGCAGTTATTCTATTTTGCGGACGACTATATCCTTAAATGATAATGTTTGTATTTCCATATGTGAGAAATTCGAGGCATTTTTGAAGAGACAAAAGTTTGGATAAGTGCCCATCAGTAAACTAATTTTAGGCTAGTGTGTTGTTGGGTGTTATGTCACTTACTACTAGTAATTTAAATGTTGATAACTAGAACTGTAAATGTTAATGACTTGTTTCATGCTTGTTAACCTGGCAATTAACAAATATATTGTAATTGTAGCTTACAGAACCAAATACATGTTCATGATAACTAATTTACAAATAAAGTAGTGCAAGAAAGTGTTTAAACTACCTTTTTGTTTAGTTCAATTCTTATAAAACTGAACCATTTCACTAGACCAAAACTTTTTAACTAATAATAGGAAACACATGCGACTTTGTGTTACCTAAATTAAGGGATGCGATGTATGAAGAATCGCAATGTATTTCAAAGTAATGTATATTTGTGTGTAACGCGTGCAGGTGCAGTTGGGTTGAATAGCAACGGAGTTGGTTAACTTGTTTAACAAAAGACACGGGAGAAATAGGGTTTTCTTAGTAAGAATCCTGAATGGATAACACTTGACTTTGTTTGTAAAGGTATTCTTTGGTCCCTTTTTAATGGCATTACAAAATAGACACAAAGGGGAACTTTGGTTGAATAATGGGCTTCCACAAAGCGAAAGCTATACACCCACGCGCAACTGTGGAAGAAAGTCCGTTACGTGCAGCCGATTAGGGCAGTCCTCTTCTTCTGTCTTGGTCAAAGGAGACCAGTAGTGATTAGAGAAGATATTTGTCGGTTCATATGTACGTGAAGAATGGATTCAGTTTTATCGAGTAATAAGCATTTCATAACTAGTAATTATAAACAGTGAAATTGGTAACCCTTTGTCGGCAACTTCAAGTTCGATGTTCTGATAAAAGGAAGCAGTCAATAAACCAGTTTGAAACGGGAATTCCAGCGTCATTAAAACTATTCTTCTCATCCATAACCACGCATGCCCTGAGATGAACCTCATTGCTGTACCCTGAGCTAAACACTATTTATTTCAAACTGTCCCGTTAAAGTGGAACTATTTGCTCGCCAATATATTTGCTTCATTTGGGATGATATAATACACAATTGCGAGATTACATTACACTATTTACATCTCAGAGAAAGTGTTGAAAGTGTCCTATACCAGCATCTATACATGTTTGCACTCGCCTCACCATATTCGCTGAAGTTTTACGGAGAGTATTCTCGCCAATGTTACTTATTTCTGTTTGAATGGATTCCTTGACAACATCAGTTGTCCGTGACCTATTCTTGTACTCTCAATTCTTTAGATACCTCCAAGAGTAAAAATCCGGTGAGGTTAGGTCATGAGATCTGGGGGGCACAGACCTTTTGAGATTATTCGATTATCAAAGAAACTGGTTACAAGTTCCATGGTGTCATTAGATGTATGACACGTTGCTCCATCTTGCTGGAAATAACCTTCTCTTAATTCGATATTATCCAGCTGCTCCACAAATGTCTTCAAGATATTCGAATAAACTTCAGTGGCTACAGTCTTCAGTGTCTACAATGGAAGGAAAACAGAAGCAGTGGACATACATAAATGAATACGCCAAGGATGCCCTCTATCGCCTATACTCTTTAGTATCTCTATTGATAATATGGCAAAAGAATGACAGCAAATTATAAAACAAAATGTACTGAATGGAAACATAATTTTAAATACAGTATTATTTGCTGATGATCAAGAGATAATATCCCACTCAGAAGATGACATGCAAAGAGCAGTATATAGTTTAAACCACATAGCGGAAACATATAACCTTTCAATCTCAGAACACAAAACTAAAGTAATGGCTTTTAGAGGAAAGAACAACATAAGAGCAAAAATAGTTATAAACAATAAAATAATAGAACAGGTTAATAGTTTTAACTATCTAGGCTACACAGTAGCAGTAGCAAATAACAACAAGGATATGGAACTGAAATTAAAAGATTCAATCAACTGTGTGGGACTATAATAAGAACGCTGAACAGGAACACACGAAAGGAAACACAGATGAAGTTTTATAAGATAATGGCAGTCCGAATGTTAACATACGGTTCCGAAATACGGACACTGGCAAAGAACCAACGCAAACAGCTAGAATCGACAGAGATGAGATTTTTGAGAAGCGTGGCAGGTTATAAAGGAATAGACCACATAAGAAACGAAAAATTAGGAGAAGATCTTGGGATTTTTAATTTAAACAGTAAAATAATAACGAAAAAAAATGAATGGAAAAATAATATTTTAAGACTGGACGCGGAACGACTTCCAAGAAGAGTTTTGGATTATATGCCGAAGGGAGGGAGAGATGTGGGACACCTAGCTCTACGCTGTAAGGATCAGGAGACTCTTGCAAAGAACGGAACGTGTTACAGGGTCCAATCCTTGAATAAGATGGTGGTTATGATTATAATGATGATGATGTCTACAGTCGTATCAAAGAAAATGGGACCAACGACACATAGATGCTGGTGGAGGACACTTCCAACATTTTCTCTGAGATGTAAATAGTATAATGTAATTTCCCAATTGTGTATTATATTCTCCAAAAGTTGCACGTGTGTCCTATTATTAGTTCGAAAGTTATGGCATATTGAAATGGTTCAGGTTTAATTGGATCGCACTATATATTCACAATTTTAACAAATTTCTCCTCGACCGAAGCCTTGAGATTATTCCCTTGAAGTGCATTTGTTTTGATGTTCTTCCTATTAGATAACTACTGATCCAAAATGTGATGATTGAATCAACATCCAGTGTCAGTGGCCTCGTAAATTCGCCATATTCTGTGGTTAACTACAGGTTAGTTTCGTCACTAAGACTAGCTCCCGATTAGCTGTTAACCGAAGATTTGACTGGATTCGTACTGGGTAGAAGCGGCGTAGTAACAAACTTTTCTCCAGCCAATGAATGAAGTATGTAACCAGTTAAAGTAAAGCAGACAAAGACTTCAGAGTATGCCTCCGCGTAGAGTAATGAAGTCTACTCCTTAGTTGTTATGATAGTCTAGTTATAAAATGGACTATACTTTGTAATTGCTTTGTTTTCAAAAGCTTTTAGTATTCGTGGGAATGTGGAGTTTACTTATATTTTGTTGCATATAACTCATGAGTAGTTATGTTACACCAAATGTCTGCCATGTGTTCCTGTTTCGAAGGAAACGGCATCAGTTATACTTAAGTCTATGTACAGTACGCGCGTGTTTTCTTGAGAGCTGGATTTATGGTGTGGTGCGGGCAGAGAGGAAGAAGCGAGAGCTAACGCTCGCTTGTTTCTGCAGTGTGGTCAACCTTTAAAAAGCACAGTTCAGCAAAATAGCGTGTAAGATAAGCGAAGATATCAAAGTAACGTTACATCCTCTGGAAACATTCCTTAGTTTTGCCCACAACAGCTCAATTGCATTCAGATCACAGGTATGCGGAGGTAGACGAATAATAATGTGTCCCCTTTTGAGAGACATAGCATCCACAATTGTTCATACAAATATAAATAATTTCAAGTAAACGCTGATGTACATTACCACCACACTCGAAACAAGGATAAACGGGCAATTCGAGCGCACCAAACGAGCCTTTATGAAGGAAGCTTTAACTACAAAGTGATAATGTTATATAATAAACTTCGAAATTCATTTAAACAAGTTGCATCATTAAAACAGTTTAAGAATAAGGTTAAGAAATGTTTGCATGCACATTGTTTTTATACGGTTAATGAATTTTTAGAACTATAACCATGTAAATGAGCACTGGGAGCATAGTACATTCACAAAACTGTAATATTCATATTATGACATTTCTTGTAGTAAATTAGTCTATGCAAATACCACATGGAACCATAAATAAAATGAAATGTGTAGTGTTTAACGCCCGCTTTTACTACATACGGCATCGCAGGTGGTGACACTGATGATATATGAGGTGAAGATGGAGCATCGGTGGAATGAGATGGCGGGGGAAACCGGAGGTCCCGGAGAAACCCATCCCAGCGCCGTGTTGTCCACCACAAATCTCACTTTGCGGTTGCCTGGGATCGAACCAGGGCCACCTTGGTGAGAGCCAAGCGGTCTAACCACTGAGCCACGGCGCGCCCTTACATGGAACCATAGAAAAACTGCTTACTGTGTATATTGTATTTAATCAATTTGACTTTATGTATATACTGTATTTATACATTTTGACGTGTCTCATAATATGTATATGTTGCCAAAGACGAACTAAAAGTTGAATTCTAACATAAGATTGTCGTAAACTGGTTAGCTAATTAACCTCAAAATTGATCAAAACGAAATATGGTAAACATGATAAAGCTTAGCGTATTAGCCACTAGATGTCAGGCTATAGCGCATTTCAAATTTCAAAGTTGTCATCTATGTTTACGGAGTTAAACGAAAGTTACCGAATGAGGACCTGGAATCCGATCGCTCTTCTTATCGCGCGCATGCTGTACTTACAGTTGTAGCTACCAACCGCATTGGAGGAAGCGATGAAGTGTATGAACCACAGAGGGCCTACAAGTCGCACAGACGCGAGAAAATCCCTAACCTTTACAGACTGGTGCTGCCCATAGGGAGCGATGTAAGACCTGTCCACCAAGCAGAGTACTCCTTCCAGCAAGCATTTTCCGGAACCGCTTACTCCAGGTAACCTAGAATCAGACTTAAGATTTAAAAAGTAGAAGGAATAACAGGGAAATGATGGAAAGGAGAAACCAACCAGGGAAATCAACGAAAAACCCAAGGTCAGGGTGGGTGGTCAACGGGTATCGAACTCGTTACCGCGGCATGACTTCCCTGCATGAGACAAGCAATGGTGTTGCCAATATTGACCAGGCAAAGGCGTGGCCCATATTTACATGGAAGCTCATTTCCATTAGCATCTGCTCTGTTTCATAAACACAGAGCTCTTAGCTCCAGAGTGCTTGGCAGTATTGGTCTTCATTACCCAAACCTCAGATTAATGGCTCAGGTTTTCCCTTAACCACTTGCTGCCTCTATTGTTACAAACATTTCAATTCTTAGTTACAAAACTTCACTTTGCTCTGAGAGATTTCATTCTCGCTTAACAGGTGGCGTTAGTGTTTCCATGGTCAGCACCCATAAAATGTTAAACAATTAGTACCATATTCAACGCTTGGCTCCAGTACTAAATTCAACATTTAACCAAAATTCAGGTTCTCAGTAAAACTCAAAGCTCTTGATTAACTGTAATACACCACTACATGCAGTTAGTACAGTAAAGTCTATACACGGTGTTCATCTTTATTCGCTATTTCCCGCCCTCCGATTGAGCAAGAATGACGTCAAAGTTGACTGGTGAGACTATCTTGAAATCATTGTGCCCTCTACGGATAAGAAGAGGTAATGCTTGCGGAACAGTAGCTAACTACAACGCTCTGAGTGTGATTGTGCTCATAACTAATACAACCGGCCTCGCCTTGCACCCCTCTTTACGGTAATCAGGATTATCATTCTAGTACATATGTAATGTAGCACGTTTCTACTCTAAAGTTGGATATGTAGACAGAGCACCGAGTCTTCATGGTTGAATGCTACTTTTCTACTGGCATTAAAATTACTGCGACATATAAATATAAATTAAGCCACTGCATAGAGGAGTTTATGCAACGCTATCCAGCATTCAGACAAGTCCCTCAGAGTGCAAAATTGTCAAAAGTGTCCAGGTAACGTCAAATTGACATACTTTTGTTGGTATCCTTATGTCTTTTAAAATCAATAGGTGATTCAAACATTTCTAAGATACAAGATCAGGTACTTGCAAAATGAGAAATACTCGACGCTATAAAGTGACGGTCCTCATTTAGAAGTAATAAACATAATAAGTAAATATTTAAAACATATAACATAAGTAATCTATTTCTTGCCCACCTCCATGGTGTGAGGTAGCGTGTGTATCTCACACTCAACAGGTCACAGTTCGAATCTCGCAAATGATGAGTTACCTGGATAAGGTTTTATTCGAGGGTTTTCTCTTATCCTACGAAGACGAATGTCGGATAACTCTGATCTCTAGGACCCTGGACTCATCTGACTATCATATCATCCATTTCATTCATTTATTCATTCATTCATTCGTTTATTCATTCATTGTTAGATATGACGTGCAGTGTTGCAAGGGCAAAAACAGAATAATCTGTTTCTTTACTGAAATATTTTGAAACTAATACTGTTATTAATTTGATATTCGTTTATTAAATTATATGCTGTAATATATCTTCCCAGAGAAACAACAAATTGCAAGATATTGTTTGTATTTATCCATCATTTAGTGTTCACATTTATTAAAACTAACTACAACAGTTATGGTATCTACGCACCAGACGAAATTACGCACCTTTTTAAAGGGCGTCCAGAAAGTAAGCTATGTTTCAATTTATCTCCACTGCAGCGCTGCGATCGTATTTCCGCACATGGGCGGTAGACGCTCTGTATCAAGGAGAAGAAACGTGCGCCATTGTGAGATCGCTGTCAGCCACGTACGCTTTTTTGTGCCTGTTTACATTGTCAGTGTTGATTGAAAATCCCGCAGCTTGTGAAATTAGATCTGTGATTCGTTTTCGGAATGCTAGGAAAGTGAAACCTATTGAAAGTTGTCGGCAAATTTGCGACGTTTACGGACAAAATGCAATGAGTGATACAATGGTGAGAACATGGGTCCGACAGTTCAATGAAGGAACTAGTGAAGTGCACGATGAAGAACCAGTTCGGCGGCCATTTTGGTTACAGAAGAACTGGTTCACGCGATTGATGACAAGATCCAGGAAAGCCGCAATTTTACAATTAGTGCTCTCGCTATGGAGTTTCCCCAAATCTCACGATCACTAGTTCATGAAATTGTTACCGAAAAACTGTAATTTCGTAAACTTTGCTCACGTTGGGTGACAAAGATTCTTTTTGAGCAACTGAAAACTAAACATATGGGTAGTGAACTTCAGTTTTTAACCCGTTATGATGAAGGCGGCAAAGAATTTCGGACACAGATAGTCACAGGAGACGAAACTTGCGTTTTTTACGACCCCTGAAAGTAAGCGTCAATCAGTGGAATGGAGGCGCACCTCATTTCCACCAAAGGTTAAGCTGAAACAAATCTTGACACCTGGAAAAATAATGTGCACAGTGTTCTGGGACAGTTTAGCCCAGAGGTTCCAGCCCATTAGTCCCGAACCCGTAGGAACTGGACCCGGGCCTCTTGCTACCAGGGAGTTATCCGAACTGTTCCAAAGGGCGCTAGCCGTCCTCCATGGGTCTTTCCATAGGGAAAGACCTTGATACCTAACAGGCCCCCCCATCTGGTCCTATGGACTCAAGACGGGACGGAAGTAGATACGCCACTTACGCGCGCCAACACCAAAGGTGAAGACTACCGAGAACCTCGGTGGGGCCGCCTGGTGATCTAGCACACCTTCTACTAGCTTTGCAGGCTTGTACCCGGGAGAATTAATGGCTTCCCTCAACCCCGTCCGAAGACGTACCCGATTCCCACGGGTATCGGGAACACACTATGCCCTCGAGTCCATCAAAATCCGAACAACTCCCGAATGAGGGGCTCAGATGTTCGGCCCGAGGTTCCTGTAGTAACGTCAGAGGTACCACGAGTGCTAAGGACCCGCAGCGTCCGCACCACGGCAGCTGAAGGGGACGGATCCCCTCCCCTACGGAGAGTGTTCTGGGACATACTCGCCGAGGTTTTCTTCCCATAAGCCCCAGCCCCGTAGGACCGGGAACCCGGGCCTCGTCTGTTATTTCCATTAGGACAGCACCTATTTTATAAGCTGCCCCCCCCGTCTGCACACGGCAAACAGGAAGTGTTCTGGGACAGGAAAGGCATCTTACTCATTGATTTCTTATTGCGTGGTAAAACAATGAAAGCAGATATTTATTACGAGATACTTAGGAAATTGAGCCACGCAATACAGAATAAGCACCGAGGAATGCTGTCAAAAGATGTTGTGTTCCTCTACGACAACGCACGACAACACACTGCAAATGCGATGAAAAACATCCTACAGGGATTTGGCTGGGATGTGTTTGGCCAACCCCTGTACATCCCTGACCTCGTTTCTAGCGTCTTTCATCTGTTTTTGCATCTAAAATATTTCCTTGGAGGTCAAGACTTCAACAATGTCGAAGAGCTGAAAGAAAATGTTTCCAACTGGTTGAAGACATAGGCGGAAAGGTGCTAAGAAGAACGTACACAAAAACTTTAACTCGCTATGAAAAATGCCTGCAAAATTTCAGCAGTTATGTTGAAAAGTAGCTTAAGAGTTGTAGAATTGTTTGCAATAAATAATTTGTCTGTACCTGTACACAATTTAATGTTATTACCAAACAGAACTTACTTTCTGGACGTACCTCGTATTACGTGGGCGGGACCCACCCCTCAAATCGTATACTTAACTACCGGTAAAGGTAAGCCTAAAAGCTGCTGTTAGCACATCAAATACGATCGCAAGCTGCTAGGCAAATCGTATATAAACTCGTTCCATCAGCGATGCTAATGATGTCAAATTTTGAGCGGTAAAACCACAGATCAAAATGAACAGCTGTATATCTCCCGATGTTTTGATACCGAGATATTTTTGCCCACTGGATTAAAAATACATTTTTAGAAACAAGATCACCCTGTGTGTGTATGTGTGTGTGTGTGTGTGTGTGTGTGTGTGTGTGTGTGTGTGTGTGTGTGTGTGTGTGTGTGTGTGGGTGTGTATGTGTGTGTCAAAAGCACAAGTCAAGAACAAAAATTCAGTTAAATACCAAACAGCTGTAGATACACGAGGCGTGTCCGTAAAGTATGGTCTCCAATTTTATTTAATATAGAAAACATGCTTATTGTCAATGAATGTTACATTGATGGAAAGGCGGAACTTACAGCTATTTTACAACGTAATCACCATTGTGATCGATGCACTTTGCATGCGCTGTGGCACTTTATGTATATCCTTGTCATAGCACTCTCCCGCAAAGTTGCGCAGGTAGCGCTCATCGTCGGTCTGGAAATGTGTTCCACCCAGGTGTGACTTCAACTCAGGAAACAGATGATAATCACTGGGTGCTAAGTCTGTACTGTAGGGGGAATGGGTTAGGATGTCTCATCCGAACTGGACCAGGAGATCAGCCGTTGCATGTGCAGCATTTTGGGGGTCCCACACAGCTTGCGATAATGCAAATATTCGGTAAAAATCTTCTTAATCGTAGTCTTACTGACTTCAGGGATAAGTTCGCCTAGCTCGTGAACTGTCACACACCGATCTTTAGGCATTTCGTGCTCCGATTTTGCAATTGTTTCGGCTGAAACCGATGGCTTTTCCGACATACCCTGACGTCCGTTGTCATTTTGTTCGATGACACTTTCTATGAACAAGTAGACGGAGTAGAAATGTACTCCCCTTTGTCACCAGCTATAGCTAATTTCTATATGGAACACCTAGAACATGAAATCCATGCCACAGCTCCACTTAAACCATCTCATTTCTATAGATCCGTGGACGACACTTTTGTAATTTGGCCACATGAATCAGACACTTTGCCCAGCTTTCTTGCGCATCTCAACAGCCTTCGACCTCAAATACAGTTTAACATGGAAGTGGAGAAGGCTGGAACTCCTTAATTCCTGGATATTCCTGTTTCAAAAAGCAGCAACGTTACACTGGGGCATGCTGTATATCGGAAGCCTACACACACGGATCTCTATCTGAATGCTCATAGTTTCCATCATAAGTCTCAACGACTGGGAGTTCTCAATACACTGGCCCACAGAGCTTTGTCTATCTCTGATCCCAGCCACATAAAACAAGAATCACAGCACCTGAGACTCACTTTCAGCCAAAACGGCTACTCCGAATATGACGTTGAAGCCTCGATCACCAAATGTAGGAAAGGGAAACCTGTAATACAGCAACCGTCAGATAAGCCTACCGCTACAGCCTGCATCCCGTTTACCGGCAATCTATCCGGCAGAATCAGCAGAATTCTCGCCAAATACAACATCAGTACCATCCACAAGCCACCTCCGAAAATAAAACATCTGTTGGGATCAGTGAAAGTCAAACTGGACGTCCAAGTTCCGGGGGTGTACCGCATTCCCTGTGCATATGGGACACCGTATATAGGACAAATATGAAGGACCATCGCTATTAGAATAATCGAACATGCTCGGAGCATTCGTTTAATGCAACCTGAGAAGTCTCGGCTGGCAGAGCATTGTTTTGATAACGACCATAAAGCCAATTTTCGGGAGACGACCATCTTGGCAAAATAAATCAGTTACTGTGAGCAGAGAATTAAGGAGGCTTTGGCGATTTCCTCTGAAATGAGCACGCTTAATCGTGATGCTGGATTTTAGTTCAGCTCCTCTTGGAAACCAGCCTTAAAATGGAAATCTGTCGATTTAATAAGCAAAGATCAATAAGTAGTTACGTTTCTTTGACACAATTTTCTATATTGACGCCATCTCCTGACCTGGCATTTAGTGTACTGAAAACAGTCTTTTTGTTCAGTAATGCGAATTTTGATAGTGTTTTGTCTTTGTATTGGTGATATATCCATTGTGTCATTTGTGGTTATAGCATGTTATAAATATCCTGATGATGGGAGAGATTTACACTCCCGAAATGTCGATTTCTAATATTTTCACCTGGCGTGTTACCTGAGAAGAAAGTGAGCAGGTACCTGCGTGTTGATATAATATAAATAGTCTTAAATATGTGCAAATTATATCAGCTGTTTACTCAATGTTTCAAGTAAGTTACATAATATCATAAAGCTACTAATTCCGCTACTTGTTCCAATGGGAAGATGAGCTTTCAAGTACGTTTTATTCACAATGTCCACACACAGTTGTATTGCAATGTTCATCACATATAGAATTTTTACGGTTAGTGCAGCTCTTCCTTGTTTTCCTCCTCCTTTTGTTTGGTTGAGATTTACATACAAAACTGTCATCATTGATTTTCAGCCGTTCAGAAGCATCTCGTTTTTGTTGAGCCTACACTCGTTCAGGAACCAAATTTAGAATTCTTCCTATCACGCACTCAATACCCGATTTCAAAGAAAATTTTCTCAAGCAATTAGGTGTCGATGATCTAGAGATAATGTAAGGCATTGCCAATTGTCTTCCCAGAGCCAGTAGAAACAGTCTGCGTCTGTGTATCATGTTAATAATAGATAGATAGATATTTAATGCTTGTCAGTTTTACATTATTTTAACATACACGTCCCGAAATTTAAATTTCTTACATTATAGTTCATCTCCTCAGCGCTACACCTAGATTTGGCATCCTGGACTTCCTGTTAATTATGTAGCACCAGCCCTTCTCTATTCAACATCTCTCTCCCTCTTCCTCATCAACACCTTCTCCTCCTTCTCTTCTCCTACTCTTTGTTTTCCTTAGGCATTTCTCCTTTATCTTGGCCAAAAAGTCCCTCATTTCTTTACAGTTCTCTTTCCCTTTAAAATTCAGCATTCTAAAATCTATAATACTCTTTTCTAGACCATCCCCACTTCGAATTCCATACTTTCTCTCTCCAAGCTTTTACCTCTTTGCATTCCATTAGGCTATGCAAAACATTAACTTCTACTTCACACAAAACACATGTTTTATCATCCGTCGCCCTTAGTCCTTTTAAGAACATAGCCCATGTTCATATGAACATAGCCCAAGACCAACCTACTCTTTCCCTTTTATGACAAATATACCCATAATTTTCTCCTCCCCACTCTTTTTTTACAGATTTATATAATCTCAATGACTTCTTTCCTTCTATGCTCCCCCAAATATCTTTCCTTTGCATGTCTTCTACCCTACACCTTACTACACTTCAGAATCGCTTTACATATCTCTCCTCTAGTGACCATAAATCTCCCATTCCTACTCTCCTTAGCTCCTCCCCTATATTCATCCACCATCTATCCTTGCTTACGTTTACCTTTTGCTGCTTTATACATAATTTCAATACTTTATCTTCACTCGTCAAACACCTGTACCAATATTTCACCACTCTTTCTAGCATTATACCCCTTCCTCCTCGGCTTCTTAGTTCTAGCAGAGCAACCTCCCTTGGTGCTGTCTTTATTAGATCCAGTAGATTTTTACAAAATAATCTATACATGTGTTCTAGTTTCTGTACCATTTCTAACACTGTATATTATTATATTTAATAATGTTGTGCAACAGTAGTCAGCAACAGTTAGAATGCATTGATATAACGGCTTTACATAGACCCAGAACGAAGTGTTGCCAACCATTGTTGTATGATAGTAAATTCATAAGCTTACCCAAGTAATCCGGTTATAGAACTCAGTACAATTTTTTGTATGTGGACACAAGGGATAATCTTAATGGTCTTTGTAATGGCTACAGGTTCAAGAAACTAATTATTTTAATAATGACAACAAAAATAAAACTAGTTCTGTAATATTACATAGTCCAATTACTATACATATATCTTTTCCGATTAAACATTAAATTAAAAAAAGCGTAGTAAGAATATCTTATAGGTATATAAATAACAATTTAGCCGTTTTATTACCCCTAGCTTTGACGCCAAAGAGTATACTGTGGCAGCATTCCTAGATGTCACTCAGGCATTTGATAGAGTGTGGCACGACTGCCTCCTTCATAAACTACATGACTCAGATCTTCCGCTCCACTTACTTAGCTTGATTACTATATTCAGGAACGCCAATTTTCTGTGCGTTTTGGTTCAGCGCATTCCTCATCCCGAACTATTTTAGGCGTCGTACCCCAGGGTAGCATCCTTGCGCCTCTTTACAGCCTACATACTGCTGACATGCCTGAACTTCCTGCAACAAGTACGGCACTATTTGCTAACAATACAGACATCTTTACCTCGCACTCATCTATTGAAACTGCCGTTGCAACCCTACAATCTTCCCTGGACATTTTGCTGCACTGGTTATGCCGCTGGCGTATCGCACTTAATCCAAGAAAATATCTTCTTAAGCTTTTCACCTTGCGCAGGCCTACTGCTCCGGCAAATATACAACTCTAACACTGAATTCCCCTGGTTGCCTTCTGATTGTGCAGTCAAATATATCAAAAGCAAACTAAATCAAGCCTATGCTCGTCTTCATAAGTTGTATCAAATCCTCAACCGGAAATCCTCTTTACGAGTCAAATGTACGCTGCTGCTATACAAGAGAATTCTACGACACCTTCTTCTATATGCCAGTCCTGTATGGGGATGTACTTCACCTACTCTAGGTGATTCAAAACAGGATATTACGATTGACTGTGAACGCCCCGTGGTACATTCGGAATATACAGCTGCATAGAGAATTGGACATAGTCAGCATTAATGAGTACATCTCTACAACGACAATCAGATTCATTGTTCACCTTCCTTATTTATCAGGTGCTTTATTCTTCCAACTGAGACGTCACCTTGATGCTGCACCAAGACTGAAGGCACGCTTGCCACTGGACATTTTATTTCTATAATGTTCATTTATTCTGTAATGAAGAAGATATTTAATTTATACTCACACTAACCAGACCAGTGTGCTTGAGGACTCTAATATGATTATCCTCTTTCCCTATATACTTTAATTTTATTATGTATATAGCTGCACAATTTGTATAGCACCAACTGTGCTGAGCAATTAAAATAAAATAATTGAAAAGAAAATTAGCCGTTTGAGTTTATAATTGTAGCACAAAGCCATATGAAGTCTTTCAAAGAAACTAGCCCTCCGCAAAATACCCTTTACTTGGAAAGCATTTATTATTTTCTTATTTCCTTCAAACTGGTTCCAATAATGTTCATTAAAACGCAGTAGGCTTGAACTATATGTAGCTGTAATAGAATGCATTAGATTACCTATATCAATTTTCTGTGAATTGTCTGTGAAGCTCTGTTAATTCTGTTTAATTTCGTATAACGTCTAAATTTAAGAGGTAGTATAAACTAACTACACAGGAACCATAGATTGCGTTAAAACACTAATTATTCGTCGATCAAACTTTTTCATGGCATGTTGAGTTTCGAAATTATTTTTTTTTTCAAGTGGTAAGCACCAATTACCTTTTCTCCCTTCGTCATGCACACATTTCAAAGCTACAAGGGTTCAACATCTGACAATCGCTTCAGCCCACAGAAATGGACAGGAGAATTAGCTTAAGTTGGTAGAGAGGGCAATATGACTAACACATCGTGTTTTTATTATAACTCTTGCACAAAACAGTACTAAAAGTGATTACCGCTTCAGACAGTTCGTATTTTATTACACCCTAAAATTTAAATAGATTTTACGATAAACGCATGTTTTGAGATTCTCTGAATTCAAGGTCAAGCATTTTCAGATAATGTGCACTACTGATCAAACGTTTTCAATTACGTATCACAGCTATGGATTTGGGGATAGAACATGATTTTATTTTAAATATTCTATCATATCCCCATTCTGATAGTAAAATATATATTGTCACCGTGTGGCATTGTTGTGCTGCTGCCACAATCCAGAGCGGGTGTGTGGGCCGGAAAGAAAGAGATGGAGAGAGGCTCCAGAGTGTTCTGTCCGTTGTTTTGGGTGAAATTATGCTGAAATGGGCCCACGGTCCATAGAGCTAAGAGCTACCCGACATTTGTCTTTCAGAATAAGGGAAACCCTGTGAAAACCTTATCCAGGTAACTCACCCTTAGCGAGTTTCGAACTCTGGAACTCATGAACGTGAGGCAGACACGCTACCATCTACGCTACCGATCTGCCCATTGTTGTTGCCAGGAAGAATCTCGCAAGGTCAGCGGCTTCCTAGAAACAAGGGCTGTGAGGCATAAATACCGGAAAGGTCTTAGAAGTGGCATTAGTTTATTGGTTATTGCGACAGTCGACGATTGAAGTGTACCGCAGTGATTTAATTCATTTGTTATCGTGCAGCAAAGCACAGAGTCTGCCTTGAAGGCAGCTGATTGTTAATTTCACGTATTTCTTCTGCAGAAAAAGTTGTTTTAAATGCCTGCAAATCATATTTCCGATCTTCCACTTAGTCACAGTATAAACATGTAAATAGTACATGCTTCAGTTGTGTATTTGACTTGTTCAGCACGTAGAAAAGCGCGGATGTGTTCCCACAACTACACTGACATACATTTGCCTATGACGTTTATATTGGAATAAGCCTCATTCCTTCATCAGTTCCTGTAACAAGTGGTTCACAGTGGTTTACAGTACACGTTCTCATCTAGCAGTGTGTTTGTATACCTGATTAGATTCATACTAGATTATGTCCTAATGGGACGAAAGAAGGAGATTGGAATTGAAAACCTGCTGTTGTTGTAGCACTGCATCTAGAAGGCTATATTAGTAGCCCAATCTGCAGTGGTGTTTACTTTGCTGCGGGTCAAACAAACTGGTGCCAATGCAAGTATTTCTCGATCTGGAAGACCCCGAGTAACATCATATACGGAAGATCGGTTCATGTGTGTACGAACCATAAGTTAGAGAGCTCGTACAGCATCTGGAATTCGCCAGGAATTTAACAGTATGCGAACAGCTTCAATCTTTGACTCAACCATGCAACGCGACTTTCGTGAACAAGGTTTGAAGGTGTACATAGGGGCCGAAAACATATATTGTGTAGGAAAAAATTAGGTAAAAGATTACAGTGACACAGCAACATAAAAACTGGAGCGTTCATCCATGATACAAGGTGTTATTCACGGAAGAGTCTCAGTTTCAAGTGTTTGGAATCCATCGTAGATGGTTTTTTCGTCGACTGAATGGAGAACTTATGAAGATTCAATGTGAGAAACTGTGGAGGATCGGTGATGGTGAGGGGATGTTTTTCACGCGATAAAAGTTGGTGATTAATGGGAATTAATGAAACATTAAAGAAGGTAGGATATCACAGGATACTGATATACCCGGTAAGAGACTTATTGTCCGTGGATTCATTCAAAAGCAGGATAATGATCCAAAACTTTTCTCTGAATTGTGCAGAGGGTATTGTTGCGTATAAGGTCTGAACAAGATTTGGGAAATACTTTAATTATTGGAGGTTCACATTTCATTTCGTGGTAAGCTCCAGGCTTCAGCAGGAGTTAACAAGTTGAGACAGTTTGGATGACTCAGTGATCAGAGTAAGCAGTGGGTTATGAACTGCCAGATCATGCTTCCTGATGATTTGACAGAAAATTTAAGCAGGGTCATTCTTGGGTTGCACAATACTGTACCATAGGAAGTAAACCTTCAGTTATGAACCACTGACTCGTATGATAGCAGACATTTTGGAATTCAGTTCTATTTAAACCATTACAGTCAGTAAGGAAGGGTAAGTTGGTTAGTTAGTCAGAAGGTCGGATGACGCTGCTCTAGTCTCATCATAGAACTTATTAATATTTCTACAAAATCTAACACATTAGAGTGAACCAGCCATCTCTTGTTCAGAACTTTACGCTACTCTACATAAGAGGTAATTTTTATTTATTATGTATTAATTGATTTAATGTTTTACTTGCACCCTTTATCACTTCCAGATAAAGGAGAGCTTTGTTTAATTTGACCTGTTCAACCTTTGGAATATATTTGTCAATGTTGTTGAGAACCAATCACTTTAATTTAACCCTAATTGTGTCAGTACCCTTTTACCTGTTAGCTATACCATCTGCCCCCTTATCCTTTCAGTAGTTTCACCCCCCGTTGTTGATTAGGTTTGTAAGTCCTTCACCCCCCTTAAAATGCTGATTGCAACAGTATGCCAATAAAAAACAGCAATGTGGGGAACTGAAAATATGATTTGGCCAACTCAATCAACTGATTTAAATACAATTGAACTCTTATTGAACGAGCTTGACAGAGAAGTGAGAAAACTGACGTAATCTAACATTGGAGAACTGTGGAATAATTTACAGATATATTGGATTGCAATATCTACAAACACACTACACAATCTTATCTCCAAGAGTTTTGGCACCGGTTCTGAGAGCAAGAAATGGATACTTTGAAGGGGCTACAATTGTACTGTACATTGTATTGTACTTAATATCGGGTCATCGAAAACTCACTCCGCTCCTCTAGTGTAACCAAGATTCCCCTAGGGTTGGGAATTCCGGTGGCAGCACTGGATGCCGCGAGCGTATGGTGTTAATGTTAATTTGTCAACGTTCCGCCACAGTAGCTAAAAAATAAGAGTGAACATCGGCTAAGTTAATACGGTTATCCTACTGTCTTGGTGTTGCCAGTTCCACGGCAAGCCGACCACAGACTTGGAAGATGTACCTATCTTTGTCTCGCCGAATCCACCTAACAAGTATCATACAGATATTGAGATGTACAGTGATACAGATGCTGACAGAGAAGTTTACTAAATATTTCAGCATATGTGTGAGAACATATACAATAATTATCACATAATCTGAACCTTAAAACTTTGAACTGGAGAGCAATTCGCTTAGGTAGCTATCGCACATATGCACACAAAACAAAATGATTCAAATTAGGTGCGTTCTACGAAATAAGCTGTCTGTTACAGTGAAACAAATTAGTAACATTTCAACGATTTATGAATATAGTTTCTATTTTAATGATGGCATATTTGTATACTGTCTGTTATGAGCTTTAAACCGATATTTGTTTCATTAAAATACTTAATATATACGGAACATATGAAGTTACATTTAGGAAGCATTTATATACCCTAAATCTCCCAACTAATGTTGGGAATTATGCAGAAAAACGTTAGTCTTGCAGCAACAATATCTCCTCTTTCAAGCGTAAATTTGTGACCATAATGGGTCCTCTTATATTTGAAACCAAGTGATTTCAGAATATTATGCACAGAAGATACAGAATCCGTATATTCTATTTTTACCTCATGAAGTTGATCAGCCTTTTGGTAGTTGGATGTTCACCCTTGTCATATAAATCATAAATTGTTCTTTATGAAACACACTTTTGAAAACTAAGTCGGTAGCACGTCTTTTAGCTGCCCGATGTTTCCCTGGAGGTCTAAATATGGAAACTTCTCCTAATTTGGTAAACTGTTGGCCTTCTTTAACAATGTTCATCACAGAATGACTACTCATGTGTCAAACTTGTAACATTAATTCTCGACTCTGATTGAAATTTGTACTTTAGAAGATGTCTTTAATTGTTATATGTTTGAAAAAGAAATACACATTAACAAGAATATTTGTAGCCTGATTATGTAAAACCTTACGAGTTGTTTTGCAGTTACTACTAGGGCCACCAGTACTAGGCTTGCTGTGCTGTTCTTCACTGAGAGTTAATGATTCTTTTCTTTCTAGTAAGGCGCTTTATCATTCTTCATCTCCGAAACCAGATGTGCTACAATTATGGGAATTGGACCATAATCTTCAGAAAATATAGTTCTGTAACATAGGAAAAACAAAATAATTCTGTAATTAGTATCTTTAGAGCTCGCAAAGAAATTAACCCTAAGGTTCGGCAAAGCGAGCCAGTATGCGTGCTTAAATGTACAACGTTGCACGCACCGCATTGGCTAGTAGCGATAGATAAGCCAGGTCTAGCCCCGCCTTGCTACCTTAGTTAAGAAAGCTGTTAGGTTCAAATATGGCATGCATGAAAGGTAATATAGAAAACAAATATGCAACTAACGTGCTTAACGAGGATATTGGAAATGTGTACTATTTTCTTGAAGACATAGATTCACACTGACACACTCGTTTTATGTTATTTTCAAACGCTTTAATTATTTCGTAGGGTAGGGGATCCATCCCCTTCAGCTACCATGGTGCGAGCGTTGCGGATCCCTAGCACTCCTGGTACCTCTGACGTTACTAGAGGAACCTCGGGCCAAGCATTAGAGCCCCTCCCTCATTGGGAGCTGTTCGGACTGGGTTGGACTCGCTGGACATGTTTCCCGATACCAGTGGGAGATCGTGTACGTCTCCGGACGAGATTGAGGGAAGCCATATATTCCCGCGTACTAGCCAGCATAGCTAGTAGAAGGTGTGCTAGATCACCAGGCGGCCCTACCGAGGTCATATCGGTAGCCATCCCCTTTTGGGGTTGGCGGACGTAAGTGGCGTATCCACTTCTATCCCGTCTTGAGTCCATAGGACAATATTGGGCGGGTGCCTTGGTAGTCTCCAGGTCTGGCCCAATGGAAAGCCCCACGGAGGCGCCGGACGCCCTTTTGGGACAGCTTGGTAACTACCTGGTCGTCAGAGGGGGGTCGGTCTTCACTGTGTGGATTGCCCTGGTAGATACCCTCGAAATGATTATTATCTCCTTTCTTATATATATTATGTTGCCTTCTAACGCCGTTTTCAGTTCATTAATTGTCTTTGGATTGTCCTTGTAGATCGAAGCTTTAGCAGCTCCCCAAAGAAGATGATCGGAAAGGGTAAGACCAGGAGATCGTGGAGGCAACAGTCCTTTAGTAATTAGTGCTTCCCCAAAAATTCCATTAAATATCCCACATACTTTTGTGATGTATGGCGATGGCGTTATCTTTTTGAAAAAATGCACAGTTTACTTCATCTTCAATTACATAAAATAAATGGAAACAGAAGCATCCAAGCAATAAACATCTGAATTAACTGAGGTACCAAAAAAATTGGTCCAATAATTCGAAAGCGAGAAATTGCAAACCGCAAACCAATTTTCTCTGAATGTAAAGGGGTTTCCTGAATAGCATTGGGCTTTTAAGTAGACTATATTCGCGAATTTTGTGAATTTCCACAGCCTGATAAGTGGAACCAAGCTTCATCAGTAAAAATGTCTTTTATAACATGGCAATTCCATAATGTAAAATAAACCTATGGAACCATTCACAATACTACACTCTTCTCCCGGGATCTGTGGGTTTTAATTCGTGCACGAGTAACACTTTATATGGGTACAAACCGAAATCCTTTTCGACTGTTTTGTATGCGGAACCATAAGAAATATCACATTGTTGGGCCACTTGGCTTATTGATTTCTGTGGACTTTTGGAGCATTCTTTCCAATATACGAGGGTTCTTCAATAAATTACTGAAGTGATTTAATTGCATTTGAATAAACCGCCCCGGAGCGCCTTGGCTGCTGGTGGTGGAAAGGTGAATCCTTCCTCTAGCAGTGCTGTGAGTGCCAGTCATGCGAATCAACCAGTTGGGAGTTAGAGGCCGCTACGTGAGGTCATATTTACTACAGCCACCATGGAACTGAAACTGCAGCAACGTGCATCAATAAAGTTTTGTGTTCTGTTAGACAAAACTCTTACAGAAACCTTTGAAATGGTGCAGAAAGCATAAAAGGACAAAGCTTTAGGCAAAATACAAGCTTCTGAGATGTATAAACGTTTCAAAGGGGGTCATGAAGACCTTCAAGGTTCTCCGCGTCCTGGAAGACCCGTAAGAGCAAAAACGGAAGTCAATATTAACAAAATTGTTGCAATTGTGTAAGAAGATCGTCACATAACAATTTAGAAAGTTCTATATATAATGTATTTGTCTGTTGGACTTGTAGACGACATAATTCGCAATGATCTTGACTATCGAAAAGTTGCAGCGAAGTGGTTACGCAAGTGCTGAAGGACGAACAGAGGGCTCACCGCGTCATGACGTGTCAAGAATGGCTCGGAAGGTAACAACGGAACCAGACTTTCTGAAAAGGGTCATCACTGGCGACTAGAGTTGGTTCCACCATTACGACCCGTTAACAAACCTGGAGAGTTCGCAGAGGAAACATTCATCGAGACCTAGCCCTAGAAAGCAAAAGTTCACAAAAGTGCAGGAAAGGTCATGCATCTCGTATTCTTTGACAAACAGGACGTTCTGTATGATCATGTTGTAACTAATCAACGCACAGTAACTGCTGCTTACTATTGTGACGTACTGAAGGGACCACTGAAAAAAATCGCCCAAAAGCGACCAGATCTCGCAAAGGGAGGATGGATGTTGCATCAGCACAATGCCCCTGCTCATTGAGCTCGTGCAACTCAAGATGTCATTTCAGAAATGGGCATTGATGTCATACCTCATCCACCTTATTCTCCGGATCTCGCAAAATGTGATTTTCACCTCTTCCCTAAAGTGAAACAGCAGCTTCGTGGTCAGGGGTATTCTGAACAGACTGTACAAAAATGGGTTCAATGAGTGTTTCCAGCAATGGGTAAATCTTTGGAATAGTTGTAGTTCATCAGAGGGAGAATACTTCGAAAGTATGGAGATAAATGTTAGTGAAATAAAGCCATTATGTGTTAATAAAACAATTAGTTCATTTGATTTTTGAAGGAGCCTCGTATCTGACAGTTATTCCTATGTGAATTAATTGTTCTTTCACGCTGTCCGTGTATAGGCTAAAGTATGGAAAGATAAGAGTCAGACTGAAAAATTCTATGCAATAGCCGGGATCTGAATCACGGATCGTCTGGTTGCCGTCCAGCCGCTCTAACCAGAAGACCCGTGGTTAAAATCCCGGCTATGGCATTGAACTTTTCAGTGTGACTCTATCTTTCCACAGTTTTTCTTCTGTTAGCACACGGGTTTACCACTCCTAGCAGCATCGTGCACGGAACCTGTGTCCCGAAATTTATTAATTTAATCACGCACAATATCTCGTTGCGGTAGGTTTGAATTAGGAAACTTGGCAACAAAACTTCGTTTCACCTTCGTGGTGCAGTTTCCGCGTTCATTAAAAACGTCTTCCACTAGAAAGACACGTTCGTCATTAGAATACATTGCTGTCACCTCAAACAATCAGAACAGAAGCACAGTACATCAAACTGACATAACAGGCAGCCGGTGAGTACGTTCTGGTAACAGTAACATCTGGTTCAGAAATGGATGCAGAAAACTAGGGATGCTAACTTTACCTCGAGCGGTAAGCTAGTACCCGGTGCGGAAGGAGCTGTTGCTGACCCGTCACCAGAGAGAAATAATATTAATTTTGTTGGCGTTTTTACTTTTTACGACGTGTTTGTACATTGAAATAAAGTATTTAGCTTCTTTCATAGGTGATCCAAAACTCTTGACCGGTAGTGTATGTCTTTTGTTCCATTTATACCCCGCCTTTAAGGTGAGAACTTGGGGTTAAAATTCACTTTTTTATTTTTACATTTTATTATATTGTCATCCCTCTAGGTTACAACTATATAGTTCAAAAGTTCATTGGAGCAATATTTTATACCTAATTTGCTAATTATATTATTGGGTGTTAAGTTTTTGCCACGCCCCTTTTCGTAAACTTTCAGAAAATCGATTATAACTTCTGTAATATTGAACAGATATTTCTGAACTAAGCCTTGTTTTGTAAGAGATCTTTCAAGCTTTCTGTTGGTACCACTGAAACTCAAATGATGCTAGCTTCTCATTTGTCTTTGGCTGTGTATCTGAACAGCTATTTGCTCTGAATAATATTTAGTACTAGTTACTGGTGAATATATAATATGGGTAGGCCAAAAACATTTGGAAATAGAACGTTAACAGGCAATGGTTTTACTAAAACCCGAATAGTAAATGTGGAAAGTTTAAATAGAATAGACAATGAAACCACATGTAATATCGAGGTTGGTAGGCCCAGTTCACACAATACATGTGCTAATCATGATAGTAGTCATATGCAGAAATTGATGAGCTGCAAGTCCAGAAAGCAGATAAAATAGTTGACAGTAATCAATATATTGTGACTTTGTGGGTTCGTAGAATTAAAAGGCCGAATTGCAGAAGTTAAAAATCTACTTTATTTCCGTAGAGATACACTGTTCAATTCTCACGTAACAACATTACATCACATAATAACAATATCTTCCAAGGTCGATGACAATAACAAACCGTGAGAGCTGATTACCTTAGCTCTCGTTACAACAACACTCTTGCTACACAACTGTCTTTTCAACAACACTCTCAGCTGTTCTCTGCTTGCTCTGTTTACAACACTGTTTCACAAAAACTGTCCTGCTGGCGTGTCACAATCGCTTATATATCACATTCATGATTCGAGAGACTTCTCGAACAAATAAGATAATCATCTATTCTCTGTCAATCGAGAAATCTGTGGAACCTTCCAAACGTGAAATTGCCGGCGAGTCCTTTATCTTGTTTATCCTCATTTGCCGGCCTTTCTGTGTACACTAGCTGCGCTATTGTTACTGCTTCTGCAAGCTCGTGAAACGTTATCCGCCGTCTATTTTCTAACTGTGCCGAAACCTTTATGCCCGTTCCGTGACAATAGAAACTTTAAAGCTGTTACTCCCACTTTCACATTTTTTTCATGTTCCGGTACACTTTTTCAAAAAAATTAATCAACCAAAGCATATGAATTTTTCTAAGTATTAAGCAGACTCATAAGCATAATAATAAGGGATTTTTCTCTAAGATTCATCATAATTGTTTAAGCAAATAAAATTAGCTGAAATTTCAGTGCTTATTTTTTACAAAAGCTACAAAATTATAACAAATTATCAGTACAAAATTTTCAAATAATAATAGGTATTATTAAATATAAAGGTTTTAAGCACATGCCTGAAAATTTTCATGTACATATCAACAATAATTTCTTTGTAATTTGTACCCAAAAATCATGGAGATAGCACTGTGGTGATAGGCAGTTCCTTCTCATGGTCAATTTGCCTATTCACCTAATTAATTCGCCCAGAGCCGCGCCTGCTATGCATTGAAGTGCCATCTCTGGTTTACTTATAAGTCTCGTTTCTACACATCAGCTTCCACAGGGGATGTAGCTCAGAGGTAGAGCGCTCGCTTCGCGTGTGAGAAGTCCCGGGTTCAAACCCCGGCATCTCCATTCCAATTTTTTGTTTTTTCTTTGGTTTACGAAAACCTCTCATTTTAATAGTGTGATAATTCAAACAGGTGAGGTAAGTCACATATTTTAAAAATATTTGTTTGTTAAGCACACTGCCAATTGCCAGGATAACGACAAGGCCACCGGTATACCGGAATTTCGTCCCAGTTCTTTTATATAATAGTAAACTACTGACATGTGTCTGACACTTAAAAACCATCGCCCACCTCGATAGAGTAGATGGTAGAGTGTCTGCCTGACGTTCGGGAGATCCCGAGTTCGAATCTTGGTGAGGGCGAGTTACCTGGACATATCGACCGTGTCAACTCGTATTCGTTGGGTTTTAAACATTACCTCATGCACACATTCACACTCCCATGCAAACTTCCTTCTAGGCTTGGGGAAGATGAAGAATCATCTTGGTCGGAAAGCAATCCCCACCCCCACTAAGTATGAAGAAATGTGTGTTTATTTCCTGTGCTCGTATGCCGTCACCTGGAAGTTATTGGTGGTACCGATGTTTAACCAAGGACTGCGCTTGGCACCTTCTGTGTAATGACGATCCGCAATCTTCACTGACCAGAGCGCAAATAGGGAAATAATAGAAAAATAAAATAAAATCTGCATATCTAAGTTAGCTACAAAATAGTGTCACACCCTACATTAAAATAGATTTAAATATTTATTAACTTTGGGGGAAACCGTAGCGGTAGAGCTAAACCATCTTAACAAACACTAGTTACACACCACGCGGTAGGGTGGACATGTTATTTTACACTGATAATTAGCTTACCTGTATGGTGGTGAAAGGTGGAAGGCCCAGCGAAGGAAAACTCACAAGTGCATTTTAAAGGAGATTTAATATCCTGTATTTGAGACAACTTACATTCCAATGAGGTTTGTGTCCCGGGGCGTTGCTACACACACGTCCTCTCACTCTGGTGGCGGCCGATCGTCTGGGGAAGAGGATGTGCCATCCCCCTCCCCAGCGCAGCCAACGAACAAAGTTCAACCTAGTGGCCCCAGGCCTGACAACTCATACAGGGTTACCACATCTCCCCCCGGACCACAAGCTGTTGACCCAGGGTCAACAGAACAATTAATTACAAATGAAAAGAAAATTTAACTCGCTCGAGTGATGGAACAAAACAAACAAAAAAATTAGCATACAAATATCACAAACAGTATTACAAACATAAATCTTGTCTCTTGACGTTACACATTCGTTTCTTTACTCCAGTGTCTGTCTATAAATTTAATTAAAAAGCCCTAAAAGAAAAATAAATGAAGTTCAGCACTTTTCACCACTACTGCACCAAGCAAAAAAAGTTTCACAACCTGCCTGAACAGTACATTCCATTCCCACTGGTCTCACAAATGTAATAAAAAAAACTTGAAGATTGCACTGCAGTCACCGATGAATAAAGACCACTGAATTGAGCACAATTGTACTTGCTCTACACTGAATAACAATGTGGGGCATTAATAGTTCTTCTGCCCCCAACACAGGTACGAAGTGACAGCACTAATAGCTGCCAAAGCTCTGACGAACAGTGGTCATAAAGGGCGGACCAGAGCCCGATGACACAAGGCAGTGTGGCAGGTTTAGCACTCCCATGGTGCAAATAGTTCGGTAGGAACAGTGTGGTGCAGCAGGAACGCAGATAAATAGGGCTGACTTGATACGTATCATCATACTACAACATTATTTCCAAAAATATAAGTGTACGTCAATTACAGAAGACACAACTACATCATTAAAAACAAACTTCACTTCTGAACAATAATAAGTAATAAAAAAATTAGGTACACCCCATCAGGGTAGCAAGATATATGCTAAAACTAAGATAATTTCCATCACTCGGAAATATATAGAGCTTACAAATTTTGACAAGATAAATCAAATAATCTTCACAAAATAATCTTCACAAAAGAATACATAAAACGTAGAAATATCACAATCAAAACTTTACAAAAACCCCTTAGGGTAGAAATAATACAATACACACAGCACAAAATAATTTGACCTTCCAAAACATTGAATAAACATATTACAAATTTTCAAAATACCAAAACTTACAATTGGAGGGGTACCCCAAAATATTACACGTGGCCATAAACTTTTTAACAAAAACTGACGTGTACACTTAAACAAAAATGAGCTCAGTTTTTCTCTTTGTTTTACCATTATAATTTCAATCATATTTATTATGTGCGCGCACTACTTAATATCATCAGTACTACTACCTTTCAAATCAACAAAACTACTTACAATCTACTAACATCAACATTTTGCATGCCAACAAAACTACTGTCACATTACTACACAAAAAAAAAAAAAATCGTTCTACAACACAATACATAGAACAAAACTGAAAGAAAAAATTAAGTTCTGGGGCCTCAAAATTTCACATCCTAGATAGACAAAAGAGAAAATATAGTATCATGTCTTAGCCTATTCTAAAAACTTTTGTATACGTTGAAGGGTACTTTTGCTTTGCAACGTAAAACTTAGAATTCAATAAACCATTAAAGCATACTGGTAATCACACAACTCCAAAATATATATCACTCTTAATCCAAAACAATTTTATCAAAATATTCAAACTATTAGCATCCTGCAATAAAGAGACAAAGTAAACATCTGTACTAGTAATGTGCTATCTCACAAATACCTGGTAACTATGGGGAGGATGACAAACAGAACATCCCCAGGTCTCAGCTTCATAACAGTCATTCACAAACCTCTTTCTGATTCAGGTATTCCTCATCATCTTAGCATGCACATTTCAGCACCAATGCTAAACAAAACTTAAAATACACTTTATTACTTGCATGGATAAGCACATTTCAGCCACTTTATCGAGCCTAAAACACTGGATTAACGGGCACATTACAGCAACCCGTTAACCAGATAAACTTTACCTCTACATCTTTCACATAATCACACATAATTTCATTCATCCTTCTTATCGAGGTAGCACAGCACTATTCCAAAATGTAAACCTAAAATTAATAAACACAATTTCAATTTTCTAATCATTGCAAAATTTATCATAAAATGAGGTTATTCAACTCAAAACAGTTATTAGGGAACATATACTTTTAATATCAATTAATTGTGACTTTCAATAATAACAATTGTATGTTCAACTTTTGACATCCAATTCATCAAACATCTATCCAAGTATTGCCATTTGCCAATAATATACATCATATTCCAAAACAAAATAGCTTAGCACACTATACACTAAATCTCAAAATTCACACTCAGAAATCAAGAGGCAATATACTTTACATACAACCTTTTTACATTTACTGTGACACAAAAGAAAAGCAAAATGCATTTACAGTCTATATGGTCCTACAGGATCAAAATATGGGAATATCCTAGAAACATGTACTGATTGTTCCTTAACTCTAGGAGCATTTGGTCGACGAACCAAATAAGTAACAGGAGTAATTTGTCGAACAATTTCATAAGGCCCAAAATATCTATGAAGCAATTTGGTACATTTTCCCTTTTTCCTAATTGGAGTAAAAATCTTAACAAGCTGACCTACTGCAAAATGAGTATCTCTATGCTTAGCATTATATCTTTCTTTCTGTTTAATCTGTTGCTGATTAATATTATGGATGGCTACTTCACGAGCTTTCTGAATCTCTTCCAAAGCTTGCCGAACAAATAAATCATTTGAAGTGGCCTGAAGTTGCACCTGATTTGGTAAGGGAGGTTCACGACCATATATCAAATAGAATGGTGAAAATTTTGTAGTTTCCTGAACAGAAGAATTGTATGAAAAAATCACATATGGTAAAACATTAGACCAATTGCGCTGATTTGAATCCACAAAATGACTAAGACAATTTAGTAAAGTCTGGTTATATCGTTCAGTAAGGCCGTTGCATGCAGGGTGGTATGAACTAGTAAAATGAGGGGAAACTGACAAAGCTTTCAAGAGTTCCTGGGTTACTTCACTCAGAAAGACACTACCACGATCAGACAGTAACATGGCGGGGGCCCCATGCCTGCAAATAATCTGATGTAAGATGAACTTAGTAACCTGGGGAATGGTAGCCAAAGAGAGAGGGGCAGCTTCAACCCACCTAGAAGCATATTCTGTAGCAACTATGATATACTTATGACCCGACGTAGAACGAGGCAAAGGGCCTAACAAATCTATTCCCCAACGTTCTCCAATAAAGTTAACTGGAATAGGCTGCAAAAGACCAGCAGGTTTTTGATTCTTAGGTGCCTTCCTAGACTGACAACTTGGACAAGTTTTCACAAAATGCTCAATATCTTTTTTCATACCTATCCAGTAGTATCTTGAACTAATCTTACTAAAAGTTTTAGAAAAACCTAAATGACCAGATAGTGGATCATCATGACATGAGGACAAAATTTCATGCTTTAACACCTCAGGAATGACTAGTAAATGCAAGGGACCAGTAGAACCCGAATTTTTCCTGTACAAGACATTACTTTTCAAAATATAGGTAGAAGCTTGACGTTGAACCTTAGCAGGAGCAGATTCAGGATCCTTAAGGGCATTAATAATTGGAGTCAGAACTGGATCATCATTTTGTTTCTGAGCAACCTCAACTGGTGATAGCAAACAGGTAATTAGCTCATCAAGTTGTTCAATTTGATGCTCTTCAGGCTGTAACACAGGGAACCTTGACAAAACATCTGCGTCATTATGTTTCTTACCAGATTTATAACATATATCATAATCAAATTCCTGTAACTTTAGACTCCATCGAGCCAACCGGCCTGTCAAATCCTTTAAATTGTTCAGATAACAAAGGGAGTGATGGTCTGAAATAACATGCACTTTATAGCCATACACAAAAGTCCTGAAATGTGTTAAACCAAAAACGATTGCCAAAAGCTCTAACTCTGGTACACTGTAATTTCTTTCACATTTTGACAAAGTTCTAGAAGCATATGCAATAGGTCTAAGATTATCATTTACTTTCTGTAGTAAAACACATCCCATTCCTAGACCACTAGCATCAGTGTGTAATTCTGTATAGGCTCCAGGATTATAATGAGCCAACACAGGAGCAGAAACAAGAGAGTTCTTTAACTGCTGGAATGCTGTTTACTGATCCGGGCCCCAAATAAAACTTTGACTTTTCTTGGTCAGCTGAATCAATGGATGGGCAAAGTAAGAGTAATTCTTAATAAATTTCCTGTAGAAATTGAACAAACCCAAAACTTTTCTCACGTCTCTAACATTCTTTGGGCGTGGTAGTTCTTTGATCACTATAACTTTCTCAGAATCTGGGGAAATTCCATCTTTAGATACTTCAAAACCCAATAACTTTTTCTTTTCCATAGCAAAGAAACATTTCCCAGGTTTCAGTTTAAAATTATGCATTTCCAAACGTTGAAAAACAGCTTCTAAGTTTTCTAATAATTCTTAAAAGTTTTGGCAAATACAACAATATCGTCCAAATATGCTAAAGCTTTCTTAAATTTCAAGTCTCCTAACAATTTCTCAGCAACAAAACTGAAAAATCTTGGTGCATTAGCAAGCCCAAAAGACAAACGTTTAAATTCATACTGCCCTTCATGAGTAACAAATGAGGTATACTTTTTACTATTCTCCTCTAAAGGAATTTGAAAGTATGCTGACAACAAATCTAAGGAAGCAAACCATTTAGCTTCTCCAAGGTAACTAAGGAGGTCATCAATAAGAGGCAAGGGAAAGGCTGAGTTTACTGTAACCTTATTCAGTTGATGATAATCTACACAAAACCGCATAGAGCCATCTTTTTTCTTTACCAACACAACAGGTGATGACCAAGGTGACTGAGAATCTCTAATAATACCAGCATTTTTCATTTCCTCTACTTGTTGGGAAATAATCTGTTTCTGCTTATGAGCTACCCTATAGGGTCGCTGCTTAATAGGTTTTTCATCCTTTACCTCTATTTTAAATTCAGCTACATTAGTTGAGCCTAAATCTTGCAATGAAGTGGCAAAAACATGTTCATATTTTAACAACAGATTATGAAGATCTGACTTTTGAGCTTCAGTTAAGTTGGTATTAACATTAAATTCAAACTTTGGAGCGTTCAATGGAGTAACATCCTTAGGTGAAACTGAGTTACTTTGAACAAATGCAACTTCATGAGCATTAGCTAATACAGTTTTAGCAAAAAGTGTTTGAGGAACAGCTGAATTATTATGTACTGGTATCACAAAGTCCTTTGAAGATTTGCAAACTACAGGTGGAATAGAAATATTCTTCTTATGCATAATACTGGTAGAAGGCTCGAACATAACCTCATTTGTAATATCAGCTGAAGGCTGCACTGCCACAAAACAAGTAGTAAGCGGTGGCAATTTAACATCTTTTACAACAGAAACTTTATTAACTATCTTTACCTCATCGTTCAATGGAATCACAGCAATATCTGTAAAGGGACCACCACATGTTGTTTCAAAAGGAATGTGTACCATTTCTCCCTCATGAGTTTGAATCTTAACTTCTGCACAAGAATAATCAATGGTAACTTTATGTGAAGTTAGAAAGTCACTACCCAAAATGAGATTATGTGCCAAGTCTTTTACCACTAACACATCTTCCTGAAAAACAAAGTCATTAATTTGAAATTTCAAATTTGTTTGATAAGGCGCATCTAATAACTTGTTACCAGCTGTTTTAAGCAAAATCTCGACAGGTTTCATTTTAGAAATGTCATTGATATGAGCTGCATTCACAATGCTAACTGCACTTCCTGTATCCAACAAAATTGGAAGTTTTGACTCCCCAATGGACCCCAAAATTTGCAAAATTTGACCTGGAAGAGAAACAACATTAGACACAGGTGAACTTACTTTGGGTACCTCTAGGTTATGTCGTTGGAGGCTGGGCCTTTCGAGTTTTTTGAACCAGATGGTGAAGTCCAGCAATTACGTGCCATATGACCACGCTTGTTGCAATTGTAACACACAATAGGTGCCTGCTGTCTCTTTTCATGATATCTTGGAGGCTTAAGTGGAGGTGGCTGCACAGTAGATGCAGTAGCAGTGAATTTAGACTGAAGTTGTTGCATTTGGGTAGCAAGTTTAGTGACCTGTTCACTCAATGTGGAAACAACATTAATAACTGGTTCAGAGTGATTTACACTTTCAAACCGTGATAAAACAGGTGCAGATGACACAGGTGGAGAAGTGTAAGTTGATGTTTGTGCTTGTACTAAATGTTGTCTATGTTGCACATAAAAATCAGCTTTATCAACGCTTTTAATAATTTGTAAAACCTCCTCAACTGTTTGTGGATTTAATGGGAGCAAAGCTTGTACATACTGAGGTTTCAATCCTTTCAATAAGTTTTTTACCTGCTCCATTTGTGTCAGTGCAGCGTTAACTTGGTCACACAAGGATAATACATCATAAATGTAATCTAATACAGGTTCATTTTCTAATTGTACCCTCTGCCTAAGTTTAATTTCCAACAATTCATCTTGATTGGACATTTGAAAAGCTGCCAAAAACTGTTGAGTTAGAAAATGCCAATCATGCTCAGGGTGCCTATGGCAAAAAGTTTGGTACCAAAGTACTGCTGTGTCTCGCAAGTAACATGGGAAAAACTTCAACTTTTGTACAACTGACCAACCATTTGCTGTAGAAACTAAGTTAAATTTCCTCAAAAATTCTGAAGGAGATATCAGTGCTATCCTGTCAAAACAGGGTGGATCAATAAAAGGCCGAGAAACTTGCATTGTCTGAGTCTGATTAACATTAGGTGCCATGGATACTTCTAAATTACTAGGTACATGTGCACTTTGATTAGCTAAAGCAGAAGTCGAAGCTATTACATCATGTGAATCTATTGTAACTGGCACATTGGATGATTGCCGCGTTTTCTTAGGCATTTTGAGTTACTTTTAAGTAACACTGGACACCAGAATAAAATAAGCAGAATTACCAAATGGAATGAACACAAAAATGAAGTGCAGTGGTACACACCAGTCTGCACCCTCAGCACCTGAAAAATATCATTAACACGGTTGCACTGCACACCGTAGACATACAAAACATCAGTAGATAGCACATGTGCCACTAACGTACTCTTATATTTCACAACCCTCCAAGTTACATCACTATAAACAAAATTTCAACAAAAATGCACTTAAATCCAAAAAATTATCCCCAAAATCTTGAAAATTGCAGTATCCTTCACAAAAACACCAAAAAAAGAAACTATTTACTTTGAATTTTACTGCTAAAATTCACATAGCGTCCCTTGAAAATTAACACGTGACCACGTGGTCGACCAAAATTTAAGTTCACATCCCAAAATACTCAAAATTTAGAAAAACAAATCTCCACAAATTTAAACTATAAACTCTGTATTAATAAATAAACCTCACATTAAGCCTGAAAAGAAAACTAAAGCCTGAAAAGACAACTAATTAAAAACAAATTATGCCACCACGTGGTGTCCATTCTTCAACGCAAATAATCAATTTCCATGTAGTTATAAAAAATTTTTAGCACAATATTATGAAATAAGTTTACTATTAAAGAAATCAAATCAAAAACAGACCAAAAGTTAAAGGATTACGACACGATGACCAGATTAGAATTTCTAACTAATTGAACACCACGCGGTCGGCCATGTTTCCTCCATCTTTCACCAGCGTATACATTCAAATTTTTTCATCATCAAAACAGGAATAAAGCAAGGGAAAAAAAATTTTGAGATCTTACCCGCGTCTCCACCAATATGTCACACCCTACATTAAAATAGATTTAAATATTTATTAACTTTGGGGGAAACCGTAGCGGTAGAGCTAAACCATCTTAACAAACACTAGTTACACACCACGCGCTAGGGTGGACATGTTATTTTACACTGATAATTAGCTTACCTGTATGGTGGTGAAAGGTGGAAGGCCCAGCGAAGGAAAACTCACAAGTGCATTTTAAAGGAGATTTAATATCCTGTATTTGAGACAACTTACATTCCAATGAGGTTTGTGTCCCGGAGGGTTGCTACACACACGTCCTCTCACTCTGGTGGCGGCCGATCGTCTGGGGAAGAGGATGTGCCATCCCCCTCCCCAGCGCAGCCAACGAACAAAGTTCAACCTAGTGGCCCCAGGCCTGACAACTCATACAGGGTTATCACAATAGTAATGAACATAAGGCAAGGCTATGTGGCTTATCTATGGCTACTAGCCATTGCGGTGCATGCAACGTTGTAGGTTAAGCACGCACATTGGCTGGCTTTGCCGAACCAGAAGCCTATTATATATATAATAACTAATTATATATAAATAGTTATTATTAGTTAAGACCTGAGTTTATACATAAATTCACGCCCGCCTCGGTAGCGTAGATGGTAGCGTGTCTGCCTCACGTTCAAGTGAGTTCGAAAGTCGGTCAGAGTGAGTTACCTGGATAAGGTTTTTTCCGGGGCTTTCCCTTATCCTTCAAGACGAATGTCGGGTAACTGTAAGCTCCATGGACCCTGGACTCATATGAGCATATCACCCAAGTCATTCACCATCCGATATGACTTAACGTTGGAGGACGCAAATTACAAAGAAAAAAAATAAAAGTTCAAGGGTATCCACCAGGGCAATCCACACAAAGTGAAGATTGGCCTCCCCTCTAATGACCAGGGAGTTACTGAGCTATCCCAAAAGGGTGCTCAGCGCCTCCGTGGGGCCTTCCATAGGGCAAGACCTAGAGACTAACAAGCCCCACCATCTGGTTATATGAACTCAAGACGGGATGGAAGTGGTTACGCCACTTACGCGCGCCAAACCCAAAAGGGGAGAGCTACCGATATTACCTCGGTAGGGCCACCTGGTTTTCTAGCACATTTTCTACTAGCTATGCAGGATAGTACGCGGGAATATATGGCTTTCCTTAACCCCGTCCGGATACGTACCCGATCTCCCACGGGTATTGGGAACCACTGCCCGCTAGAGTCCAACCCAGTCCGAACAACTCCCAACCAGGAAGCGGCTCGAATGTTCGGCCCGAGTTTCCTCTAGTAACGTCAGAGGTACCGCAGCGCCAGGACCACGCCAGCTGAAAGGGACGAATCCCCTCCCTTACGGAATAATTAGAGCGTTTGAAAATAACTTATAATGAGTGTGTCACTGTGAATCTATGTGTTCAAGAAAATAGTAAACATTTCCAATATCTTCGTTGAACACGTTAGTTGCATATGATTTCTCTATATTACCTTTAATGCATGTCATATTTGAACCTAACAGCTTTCTTAACTAAGGTAGCTACAAAATAGGAATGAACATAAAGCGGTGCTAGGTGTGGCTCATCTATCGCTACTAGCCAATGCAGTGTGTGCAACGTTGTACAGTTAAGAACGCATACTGGCTCGCTTTGCCGAAGCATGCGGCTAATTCCTTGCGGAATCTTAAGATACTAATTACGAATTATTTTGTTTTTACCATGTTACAGAGCTATTTTTTCTGAGGATTACTGTTGAAACCACATGTTTGTAGGACATCTGGTTTCGGAGATATAAGAAAATAAGGCGCTTCACTAGAAAGAAAAAAAAAAGATTAACTGTTAGTGAAGAAAAGCGCACACGTGGTGTGCTGCAGTTGCATTTTCTACCCTGCATTCAGTAAAGTGGTGATCTTTTAAGAGTGCACACGTACTTTTCAAAGTTGGTAAATATACCGCTTAGCAAGCCTAGTACTGGTGCGTCTAGTAGTTACTGCGAAACAACTCATAAGAGTTTACATAAGCAAGCTAAAGTTATCCTTATTCATGTGTATTCCTTTTAAAAACCGATGATAATTAGACGTCTTCGAAAGTACAAATTTCGCTTACAATGGAGAATTAATGCCATAAGCTTGTCACGTATTCTATGACGAACATTGTAAAGAAGACAAACAGTTTACCAAGTAGGTGAAGCTTTCATATTGTGACTTTGTGGGTTCGTGGAATAAAAAGTCCAATTACACCACTCAACAATGTTCTTTATTTCCACCGACTTACAGTTAAACTCTTGCCAATTACACAGAATTACTCGTAATGCACACAATTACAATTCACCAGTCCGTCCGTTACAATTTCCTTGTACTCACGATTACATAAACTCCGATGCACATACCAGTTACGTACAGTCTTCCGTTGCACAATCCTTTCGTTCATTAACACGTCACTGACTAACACTGCCTTCTTACACCAAGAACTGTCCTCACTCACACACTAACCAACTGACTGACTGACCAAACCAACAACTGACTAACTAACTCCGTCTGTCTGTAACCCTCTTTATATCGGAATATCCCGCCTTCTGGTGTTTACAGGATTGTTCTAGTAACAGAAAGATCGAGAAACAGGTGTAGAGAAAACAGGCGACACAGTCATGTTTTTTCCCTGACCACAGCCTGTCACCACTACAAGACGAACGAGGAGGAGGTGTGGCTAACCGAACCCCCCCTGCCTTCCGCTGCCAGCTGCTTTCACAGGGTGTTCCAGCGCTCCCGTTACACTGCTCCCTCCTCAAAGCTGTTCGCCTCGAACAGCCCCATCGTAGCGTGCGAGGCGGTCCAGGTGTACCACCAGCATCTGCTCGGAGTCTCAGCCAGAAGTAGCGCTGCCGTAGTTTGTGAATCATTCGGTTCGCTCCCAGGTGTCCTCCTGAAGTACCGGCGTGCACTTCCTCCAAGACTTCCGGGACCTTGCTCCGGGGAAGTACCAACTGTCCTCTCTGCGCCTTCCCATCGGGTGACTCCCATACCCGGAACAGCACGCCCTCTCTGGTCTTCAACGAGTCCCATTGGGCCCAGTGCGACTTGTAGGTGGCGCTCCTCGGTGCGATGTCCTCCCAGGTCGGTCTCGTCCCTGCGTCCACTTCCCTCAAGAGTGGCCCCAAGTCTGCGTCCGCCAGCTGCTCCCTCCTCAGGCCTGCGCTATCCCAGCCTTCAGCAGGCACTGCCACAACTACTCGGACTGCTGCGGCACGCTCCTCCTCTTCCACTCTTGTGCGCTCGTGGCCGTCCTGGATCTGCGATAGGACACCTCCAATGCAATTGTCGCTGGCGTCGGTGTCCACAATGAAGGCGCCACCCGGTTGTGGGAAACCCAAAATTGAAGCACTGCACAGGGTCCCCTTCGGGTGCTGGAAAGCGTCTTCGGCGTCTTCCGTCCACACATAAGGCCGGTTTTCCTCCGTCAGGCGGGTGAGGGGTTTTGCGATGTTGTCGGCCTTTTCCTCTAAATCATTAAGGCGGTCGTCTACTTGACCCTTCCGCTTGCCCAGGTTCGCGACGTCATCCCTCACGCCGGCCAAACGTTCCTCAAACTTTGCTGCGAGAGCCTCGTTCGCCGCCCTCATCTCCGTTATCAGTTCGGCCATCTTTGAGGTCATTGTCGTGGCCAAGTTGTTGTTAGCCGTTTCCGTCTTCGCTGTTAATTCGGCCTTCATTTCTTCCATCTTCCCTGTGATGTTGTCCTTAGCCGTCCTGATTAGTTTCAGTTCCGCGGCCAGGTTATTTCTAGGCTCCAGCTTCTCTGTTAATCCGGCCTGCATTTCTTCCATCTTCCTGGTGATGCTGTCTTTAGCCGTCTTCATTTCTTCCAGTACCGCTAAAATCTTTTCTAATGCTGCCTCCATCGTTGTAATGTTCGGTGATGTTGTTTTCCCGCTTCCTGACACCAGTGTGACTTTGTGGGTTCGTGGAATAAAAAGTCCAATTACACCACTCAACAATGTTCTTTATTTCCACCGACTTACAGTTAAACTCTTGCCAATTACACAGAATTACTCGTAATGCACACAATTACAATTCACCAGTCCGTCCGTTACAATTTCCTTGTACTCGCGATTACATGAACTCCGATGCACATACCAGTTACGTACAGTCTTCCGTTGCACAATCCTTTCGTTCATTAACACGTCACTGACTAACACTGCCTTCTTACACCAAGAACTGTCCTCACTCACACACTAACCAACTGACTGACTGACCAAACCAACAACTGACTAACTAACTCCGTCTGTCTGTAACCCTCTTTATATCGGAATATCCCGCCTTCTGGTGTTTACAGGATTGTTCTAGTAACAGAAAGATCGAGAAACAGGTGTAGAGAAAACAGGCGACACAGTCATGTTTTTTCCCTGACCACAGCCTGTCACCACTACAAGACGAACGAGGAGGAGGTGTGGCTAACCGAACCCCCCCTGCCTTCCGCTGCCAGCTGCTTTCACAGGGTGTTCCAGCGCTCCCGTTACAATATATAGATCTCCGGGGAAACATCGAGTAGCTGAAAAACGTGCTCCCAACTTAAACAATTTTCAAAAGTGTGTTTTACGTAGACAAACTTATGATTTATATAACAAAGGTAAATAACTATACAACTGCCAAAAGGCTGACCAATTTATGAGAGTAAAATAGAATATACGGATTCTGTATCTTATATGCATAATATTCTGAAATCTCTTGAGTTCAAATATTGCAGAACCAATGATGGTAACAAATTTCTGCTTAAAGGAAGTCATGTGTGTCTAATGTGAAGGACTGTTTCAGTTAAACACACTTCTAAATAATCGATATGTATTTTAGAATCTGTCGAGCTGCATCTGAACATCACTCTACCTCTTTCACACCTTTTATAAATATATTCATTTCCCCCATCTACTTGATATTAATCAAGGTATGCAGATATTATCTTACTCCTAATATTTTAGTTCATTTTCTCCCATCTCAGATCCTAATGTACAATAAATGAAATGGATAAAATGATGCTGAAATAACCCTAGAGCCCATAAAGTTTTCAGTGAGCTGAAACCCAACTTTCGGGATACAGATAAATCCCGCAAGAAACCTAATTGGATGATTCATACAGACCAAGATTTGAACTCGGCAGCTACAACAACTTAATACAAATTAAGAATTAGAACACCAGAGTGCAAGGTTTTGCATCCATTCCCACAACCTGAGGTACATAAAATACGTTAACTCGAAATAATTTCTACCGCAAAACCCACGGCCGATCCTACAACATCACGAAAAGAGGAACTCTACCTGCTGTAAAACCCTTAATGGGTGGGCACGTATCTATAACCTTCTGGCTTAATACAACCAGCCAGCACTTCGGTCGGTCGGTTTAATCTTACTATTACTATAATGATTATGATGATGATGATTATAATGATTATAGTTATAGCTGTTATAGTTATAGTTGTTGTTATAGTTATAGTTGTTGTTATAGTTATAATTGTTGTTATAAGTTATAAGTTATAAGAATGAAACTGCGAATGATAAAGAATTATTATAAATATTCACAAAGATTCAATTTAAAGACAAACAGTGCAACATTAGAAGAAAAAGAAACTGAAGGCTAATGTAGAAGAGGAATGCGCAGGTTGTATTTCTAACACATATCTGTAACTTTTATTCTACATGAGAATGTCTCATTTATAAAATGGTATAAGCAAAATTGAGAAACGGTATTTAATTTAGCATAAAATAACATAATTTTAATTTATTTGTAAATGTGAAAGTTAACAAGACCAATAAGGAGGAAGAAGACAAAGGGAAATAAAAATAAAATCGATTATTCGTTTGGCTTATAGCACTGTAAATTGTACGAGTTAAACAGTTCGTGTTACTGGCGCCAGGGCATTATGAGCATAAACAGCTGAAGAGCGTGAAAGGAAAGAGTAAAAGGCGGCAAAGAGATTTGAACCGTTTTGCGTCGAAAAACGAGGTTTGATTGCGTTTCACTTAGTTATCTTGTGAGACAACAAATAAATGGAATGAAATAAAATGTTGCATAGCGTGAACAATGAACAGCAGCCAGAGTGTCGACTGTCAATTTAATATTAAGAATTACCGCGATGATCTTGTTTTGTTTACGAATGGCGAAGTGGCGCCCACTAGATTTAATTTTGAGTACTACTCCCTGTTTCTCCAGATTGTTCCTTTTCATGACAGCGTCATGATCATAAACAAGAAACAACAAAACAGATAATATATAACCAAATGTTCTTGTATATACTAAAAATAAGCCGCAACCAAAGTGTCAAATATCAATAAATATAAAAATTTACGACGTATATTGTGTTTCGTTTGAAAATAGTGAAGTAGGGCCATCTAGAGTTAGTTGTGAGAACTATTCCCTATTCTATCAAATTTTCTCTTCCAACCACTACTTCATCTGCTTCTATACTACTTAAATTTGTTATGATGCTTTTGAATTGTGCCTAAATATGTAGTTAAAAGTCGAAGAAAGAAATAAGTAGACGAGGAAAAAGAAGAAGAAAAGTGAAAAAAGACGTAAGTTTGATTTGTTTGGAACACTGTAAATTCTACCTGGTAAACCCTTCATCTTACTGGCGCATTGTATTGCGAGTTGAAACAGTTGAATATCGCAAAAGAAAAATTAAAAAAAATACAAAGAACTTTGTATCATTTGGGGCTCATAGCAAAGAGAATTGATTGCGTTTCAGTTATTTGTATATCGAGAGATAACAAGTAAATAAGTGATTAAGGTGGTAAATAAAAAAGAAAAGTAAAATAAACATAATAAGCATAACGTAAAAAACAAAATACAAACAAAATGCCAGATGTAATTTAAAACCAAAATTTACAGCGATGATCTTGTTCCGTTTACCAATGGTGAAGTAGCACAACATAGAATCAGTTTTCAGTAATATTTCTTATTGTTCCAGATTTTTTTCTTCTGATCGCTGCATCATCACTATAAAAAACAACAACAAAATTATGCAGATATGTCGGTTGAATCGCTTGCTGGGTGTAAAGTGGAGTCCTACAGCAAAAAAATTCAAAATTATCATAGTAGAAACGTTTCCGGAACATTTTTGTTTTTTTCTTTTCACAAAATCCTAATTCGTCTAGCGCGAAGGTTTAAAAATAAATATCTATTTCCAAAATAGTCTTAGCGCCTTTAAGAGGAAGGAGGGAAAAGAGGTTGAAAGAAGAATGGAAAGAAAGAAAGGAAGAAGTGAAAAAGAAAGGAGTAAAAGAAATGATACCGAAATTATGGTTTGCCAGAAGCAAAGAATCATGATAGATGTCAAAGGAATGTTGGTTCTTTGTTAAGGCAAGCGCAAGACCAGTTGAGTTGGGGAAAGTGTATAACAAAGCCATGTCCTTAGAAGATTTCCAAAGGAATTGTCACTTGACGTGTATGAATAGGGATTCTTTGGATCGTTTACAATGGCGACCAAAACAGCCACAAAGGGGTTCTGTTTAAAAAAGAGTTTTGAGAGGGAAAGTTAGAGATATATACACGCGCAGCTGTGGTTAGGGGACACTCTTCGGCGTAAGGCCGATGGGGACAGTTCGCGGCTAGGAAGCCATTATAAACTCTTCGGCTTGAAGCCGAGGAGAGGAGTCTGAGACGTGAAGCCTATTAGAGCGGTCAACTTGTTCTGTGTTTAATATTTGTCGGGTCATAAAAATTTATCGAGTAATAAAATATTTGCATTCAATAACTTTAAACCGAGATTGGTAACCCTCGGTTGGCAACTTCCCTTTTGATGTGTGAAAAGAAGAAGCAGTGAATAAATAATTTGGAGACGGGCATTCCAGTGTTGTAAAATTTCCTTCTCACACCCATCCACGCATACCCTGAGAGAAACCTCATCGTTCACCATCTATATTTGCTTCAAATTGGCGTTCCCACGTGGAACTTGTGTACACACCATTAAATACTGCTTCAAAAAGAAAGCCTGAAATAAAGAAGTTTAAAAGTGTAGCAAATCACACTCAATCTGTGAATGATAACAAAGTTGCTAAAACATATTAAAAGTCCAATTGACAAAAATAATACAAGTTCGCGGAAGCAAAGAGTAAACTAGATAAAGTGATTTAATCATTGGGAGATTCTAGCCAAGAGGGTGATTTCCTTGCAGCTATATTTATTTATAAGGTAACACACAAATAAATAAATATTAAATACATAATGTTAGAAAAGAGCAACTAATATGTGAAATGTCAAATAAATATCAAAATATAGCACGAAGACCTTGTTTGCATTACAAATGACGAATTAGCGCAATCTCAAATTATTTTCAGTAATATTCCTTACTCTTCCGGTTTTTTCTTCCGATTACTGTTTCATCATGACCTTAAATAGGAAAGAAATAGTTAGGCACGCCCAACGTTGGAATCGTGAGGTGGGTCTAAAATGATTGTAGGATTTTCTTTTATTTGGATTATTCTATACCCTTCAGAAGACACGATAAAGATAAAGGAAAGCTTATAAATTCAAGTGGATTTTTTGTTTGTTGTTGATAAAATTATGTATTGTATTAGCCATGTTTGATGTCTACTGCCTCGGACGTTAAAGTTTTCACTAGCTAATAATCCTCAACTTACCTCTCAAGCCCCATAAATAACTATTAATTGAATGCTGGAGGTAACGTTGTATGCAGAAAAATTATCCCAAATTTCCATTTTCCATTCGTTATGTCAAAGAGTGAGCAACAGTGTTAAACTTTACAGATGTCAGAAATAATCACAATGCAATTGTGTTAAGTGAATGTATCCGATTTTCTGTGCGAGTCTAAGAACAAACTTGGAACCGAAGGTGAGGCCGGGCTGCAACATTTTCAGGTCATTTATGTGGATTGGAAATAAGTATTTCTGAAATTAATATATTGTACATTACACTGCATGACTGTGATCAGGTTTACTTTCCTTATCACGTAAGTAGTAGGCACAAGTGGTAAGGTATTCTACACAAAAATTGGATACCAGATTTCACTATGATTACATATTTCAAAGTCCCCCAAATAATTATTAGATCCATGTAGTGGGTTTGTGTTGTCTTTCACAGCGGAGTCTTCTATCAGTAGCTCTCAAAAACGAAAAACACTCTTTCGGCGCTCATGTTCAACGTGCTTACCAAAATGCGGCTCACAAACATTTCAAAAAATTATCTTGTCGCAAATTATTGTTTGCATGGAAAATTTTTCTAAGAATGTTGACGTTTCAAAAGCGTATTAAAATACGTAATTTTTAAGATATGTTCATGAATAATCTGAAGTACTGTTCATCTGGGATAATGTTTATATCACGGGTAAATCATAAAACATACACACAATCTCAATAATTAGAACATACAGCTCCAAATAAACTACAAAATTTATGCTAATGTTATATAGTTGTCCATTTCCGAGATGTTCCTAGTTACGTGTTTGAGTTTTCCATTACCTACACATTTCTCAAGTGGGAAGTAGGTATTCGAATTTTATGCTTTGACCATGCAAAGAGAATGTAATCAGGAGGCCAATACCATCGGAAAACCATCATCTTTATATATATTTACACACCACAGTAAAAGACTACAGTTATTGTTTACCAGAAAGATTTAAGTTGATTAACTTAATTATAAGTGTGTAATACATAAACTTCATCCCCAATTGCAGAATAACTAAAATCCGAATTTATTTTTATCTATATAGATAAGTCCTGGAAACTTTCATTGGCTGTGCGAATTTCGTCTTTTCAGCTAGATTTATACACATTTTATATATAGGCATAATATGAAGCTATTAACAATGAAGCAAACAAGTGTATACAAATATAACCATTTGTAACTTAAAACTTCACTTATCTGATAAGAATTGATGGTATTTTTCTTATAAATTTTCCGGGATCGCGGTTTCATGTAAATTGTTTACACGCCCTAAACGGGAAGCAAAGCTATTGTCATCGTTACGAACGCTAGATGTTAATATGTTGTTGTTATAAGAACAATTTATAAGAAAAGTATCATAAGATAAGTGAAGTTTTAAGTTAGAAATTTTTATATTTTTATACACAATTTATGTTATATATAGGATTCCTTTTGAGTAGCCATATTTGCAGCCTGTCATTCTTTTGAGCATTGTTAATATTTGCTGTATATTTTCTGCAATTGTTTTATTTGGTTTTCCCATTTTAGCTTTGAATCTACACTAACTGTTATATATTTGTAGTTTCTGTTCCATCTGTGGTACTGTTGTCTAGTTTCCGAAGTCGTCAATGCAGTATGCACATTGAATGTTTTGTAATTCATTCGGTTTGGAAGTAATTTTTGCAGTGATCATTACTCTTTGTTCTGAGAAAGCACCATTAATATCTCCTTCTGTTTATGTAGCAATTTCCTTCTTTCCCTTCAGATATTTGTTTCCTTATAGTTTTGTCTTTTATCCTATCCCTTTTCATTCTACTTGCACATTTCATATTTTGTTCCTTCGTTATTTTAAATATAAATCTATCTATAGTTGATTTGACTTATTAATTTATACTAAATCATCTTATATGTCCCGCATTCTATACTGCTGTACATTTCCATTTTCCTTAAACTACAAGGAATACCAGCTACAGACTGTTGTTTATCTTTGCAATCATTACAGCTATGTTCTGTTACTCTGCACTGTTAAAATACACTATCATTATTTATTACCCTATCCGCAATTCGTCTTTGTTTATTTTACTTTAATTATGCTATAATATTACAAAGCATATGTTAGTACATACCTCGCTCGTGTTATCTCTAATATTACTTAGCTTGTACTCGTGCCCTGCAATGGCACTTCCGTACATGGCAGACGATGTCCTTTTATACGTGAATGTCATATTTAAATGCTTTTAGACCTAACGTGGAAACTTAGGTTGACAAACTATGTATGGCAGGTAAGAACTTTCGTATGTGGGATATTCAGTTGGGTCTGCAGCCTAAGGGGATTTGAGCACGGCATATTTCGATTGTGGAATGCGGATGTTATGGACAGAATGGTTCCAAATGGTTATATAAGACAGCGAGAGCCCATAATTTGTTGTGCCTGCTGAATCTGAAGGACATGTATACCCTTTTGGCTTCAGCAGACACCCCCAAATTCTCCATCCTTAACAAAATAAGCCCGCCTCTATAGCGATGTGGTAGCGTGTCTACCTCACGTACAAGAGGTCCCGAGTTCCTATCTTGGTCAGGATGAGTTACCTGAATAAAGTTTTTTCTGGGACCTTCCCTTATCCTGAAAGACGAATGTCGGGTAACACTAAAAATAAACAACTGAAGAACGTGAAAGGAAAGAGTAAAGGGCGGCAAAGGGATCTGAACCATTTTGGCGTCGTACAAAGACGTTTGATTGCGTTTAACTTATCTCTATCGCGGGAGCCTACAATTCAATAAAATGAAATAAAATGTTGCATAGCTTGAACAATGAACATCAAGCAAATTTTCGAATGGGAGTTAAATATCAAGATTTACCGCGATAATCTTGTTTTGTTTACGAATGTTGAAGTAGCACCCACTATCTACTAGGTAGCATAACAAACATATTAATAAATTAGTTAATAAACACAGATACATAAATGTCGCATGTAAATTAAATATCATAATTTACTGTTGTGATCTAGATTCAATTACGAATTGTGAAGAGGCGACCTCTACAATTAGTTTGGGGTAAACTTTTCTATTGTTCAAGATTTTTACCTCCTGATTACTGCTTCATTTCTGTTACAATTGCTTAAAGTCATTACGATAATTTAAAAATGTAAGTAAGTATGAATGTTATAAAAGGTATAGGGAGGATAGAGTAGAAGCATTGAAAATTAGTTTGGCTTATAGCACCTCAAAATCTACAAACTAAACAGTTTGTGTTATTGGCGCGATTTCATTGTGGTTATAAACAGTTGAAGAGCGTGAAAGGAAAGAGTAAAAGGCGGCAAAGAGGTATGAACCATTTTGGCGCCAAACAAAGCAGTTGATTGCTGTTCACTCAGTTCTATCTCGGGAGATGATGATGATGATGATGATGATGATGATGATGATGGTGGTGGTGGTGGTGGTGGTGGTGGTGGTGTTTTTGGGCGCACAACTGCGCAGTCATTAGCGCCCTTAATGATTACATCATTCTAAAAACGGTTATAAAAACAAAGCTAAAATATACATTCGTCCTAAGTAAAAACACACAGAGTATAAAATGTACAAGTAAGACAAAAACTAAATGATTAAAATGGCTAAAATTTACAACTAAATCCTAAAATTCACACTTCAAAGTAGCTGAAATGCTTTGGCCACCGCTTGTTCCTCGTCCGCCAGAATCCCTGCCAGGCTGGCCGGCAGCTGGAGAGACCGGCGGACATCTGCTAGGTACAAAGACTCTAGAAACACATGGCAGACCGATAGAGTGCCAAAGCAAAGCGAAAAATCTGGTGCAGGGCCCATTTAGCATAAAACTGTGGCTAAAAAATCAGTTTCCAATCCGTAACCGAGCCAGCCGCACCTCCTCACGACGAGAGGAACGGCAGGAGGTTGCCCAGGGTATCGGAAGGGCCTTCACCGATCGGAGTTTATTTCTGCGGAGAGCGGACCACTCTTCCGGCCAGCAGGATAACACACCTCTGTGCAGTATAATGCTGAAATCTTCCAATGTCACTGATTCTATGTAAAATCTGGGCTGTGTCGTTGCCGTCTTGGCTGCCGAATCCGCCATTTCATTCCCCTGAGAGCCTGCGTGATCATGAACCATGCACACACGACACTAACGCTTGAGGCGTATAAGGTGTGGAGGGTGTGCTGGATAAGCTGTACAATAGGATGGTGGTTGTACAGCGGACGCAGGCTCTAGGGTGCGCTAAGGGAATCACTGAAGATAAGTCAGTTTACCCAATTTCCTCCGGCGAACATGGAAAATGGCTCACTAAATGGCATAGAGCTCTGCATTGTATATGGAAGTGCTGCCATGGAGACCGAATGTAAAGGGTTCGGCTCCATGGACATATGCACATCCAACACCAGCAGAGCTCTTAGACCCGTCGGTATAAAATAAACTAAAATCCTTATAGCCTGATAGAAACTCTAAAAATAAACCACGGACACTACTCGTCGGTGTCGTGAACTTGATGTGCAGCAACATGCCGAGATCTACGTGATCTGCTGCACGCATCCAAGGGGGATACAGTCTTTCGCCCTTAGGGATCAACCTAGGCAAGTCAAGTGAAAGTCTCCCAAGGAGTTCCCGGAAGCGAAATCCTGGCGGGTTGGGACTGAGACATGTGTTCCTGTAATGTACGTCCAATGAGGTGTCTAGAACGGGTGCATACGTCGGATGCCAAGGCATACTACGTAACCCGCAACCGTAATTGCCCAGCAAAATTTCCCGCCGACGGTGTAAAGGAGGCTCTGCCGCCTCAGCGCACAGACTCACAACTGGGCTTGTTGGAAATGCCCCAATTGCTAGACGAAGGCCGGAGTTATGTACCGTATCTAGTTTCTTCAGCACAGATGGACGAGCTGAAGATTAAACGATGCACCAATAGTCCAGCTTGGATCGGATGAGTGTGCGATACAAGCGAAGCTGCACTGCGCGATCCGTTCTCCACGATTTCCCACTAAGTATCCACAAGAAATTAAAAGAACGCTCACACCGTGCTTTCAGCTGAGCCATATGCGACGACCAGCTGAGCTTTCTGTCGAAAACCAGTCCGAGGAACCTAGTTTCGTCAGTAAAGGGTAAAAAATGGCAACTGAGTCGTAGGAAGGTTGGTAACCGACTCTTGCGGTGCCAGAAGTTGACGCAAACTGTCTTCTCGGTGGAGAACCTAAACCCTTGCTTAAAGCTCCAGTCGTGTAGGTTGTCCAAGCAAATCTGCAGACGACGGTTTAGGAACGGAGTACGCTGAGAAGTACAGTAGACGGCGAAATCGTCAACAAATAAGCAGGTTCCTCCTCGAGGAACACAGTTAGAGATAGAGTTAATGGCTATAGCAAACAGTGTGACACTGAGCACTGAGCCCTGTGGGACCCCGTTCTCTTGGATAAAAAGGACCGAGCCAACCCTTATTGGGAAAATGCGATCGTCCATGAACTCCCGAAGGAACACAGGTAGGCGTCCACGACTATTCCAGCTGTGAAGGGTGCGCAACAGACCTGCACGCCAACAGGAATCGTAAGCTTTCTCGATGTCAAAATAGATGGCGACGGTCTTGCAGTTTTTAAGGAAACCGTTAATGATCTGCGTTGTCATCGACCCGAGATGGTCTAATGTGGAACGGCGACGTCGGAAACCACACTGAATGTTGGTAAGTAAGTTGTGGGTTTCCAGCCACCACACCAACCGCCCATTGATCATGCGTTCCATCACCTTGCAGACGCAACTGGTGAGGGAAATAGGACGAGAGTGGAAGGCGGATTCGGTCCTTCCCTGGTTTTAGAATTGGAATGATGGTGGCCTCCCGCCACTTTTCAGGAAAACTGCCGTCAACCCAGATACGGTTATAGACCTCGAGTAAGAAAGCCTTCCCTTCGGGAGAGAGATGTTGTAAGAATCGTACGTGGATACCGTCCAGTCCTGGTGCAGAACCTCGCGAAGATGAAAGTGCGTGCTCTAGCTCTGTCATGGTAAACAGGCGATTGTAGTATTCAAGCTTTCTAGAAAGAAATCAGAAACCTTAAAATTCCACCTGATGCTTAATTGAGAAGAGCTCCGGTGCATAATGATGTGAGCTAGATATGTGGGCGAAGGCACTGCCAAGGGTGTTAACCACGTCTAAGGGATCCACGACGACGCCTGAAGGCATTTGCAAACCAGCAATCGGAATGTGGGTCGCTTTTCAGGCCACGCGCCTTAACCTGTCCCACACTACAGAAGAGGGTGTATGGCGATTAGAAGACGATACAAAAGCAATCCATGAGTTCTTTCTGCAATCCTTAATTACTTGCCGAGACCTGGCATGCATCTTCTTGTAATGAATGATATTCTCCAGTGTGGGGTGGCGTTGGAAAACCCTATGGGCACGGCGACGAGCACGGATTGCATTCCGACAGTCGTCCGTCCACCATGGCACAAGACGGCGGCGGAGATTGAAAGACGAACGCGGAATAGATCGTTCTGCGGCGGAAAAATATGCGCTCGCTAAGATGTTCTACTAGCTCGTTAACAGAGGCGTGCTCCTCATAAATAAAAACTGCCAACTGGCTGTAAAGAGCCCAGCTGCCGTAATCGAAACGCCTGGTTGGCAAGCGGGTGGAACACACGTTTTGTGCTAGGAGACTAATGAGACACGGGAAGTTGTCACTGGAGTGGAGGTCAGAGATGACGTTCCATTGGAGGAACACTGAGAGCTGCGGGGAGCATACTGCCAAATCCAGATGGGATAAGGTGTTGAAGGGATCGGAAGGAAACGTAGGTTCTTCGGTGTTCAGGAGAACCAGGTTGTTACTTTCCCCCACCAACAGAAATGGGGTAGGTAACTGAACAACCAGATCGTGGAGCGTGGTAAGTGATAGGTCATCTGAGGGTGGCATATGCATGTTGGAGATAACCAGGTCTTTCGTGGGCAGTACTACACGGGCACCAACGCACTGGATGTTAGTGCGTAGAGGTATCATGTTCACGTATATATCCTCTCTGACCAGTAATATCGTCCCTCCGTGCGCCGGAATTCCCGCTTCCTGAGGAAGATCACGCCGGAAGGGATTATACCGCCTTAGTGCAAAGGAATTCTGAGGACGCGGTTTAGTCTCCTGCAAGTAAACTACTAGGGGGTCGTGCTTATTAAGCAGCAAATCTAGCTCTGGGCGATGTGCCCTAAGCCAACGTATGTTCCACTGGAGAATCGCCATTTAAACAGTGGCATAAAAGGTTAGAGAGGATTTCACCTCAAGACGACTTGGATGGTGATCGAATCAATTTGCCCTTCTTTTTCTGTTTCGGGCTAACTTCTTTCCCAATCGAGTCATCGGGTCGTTTTCTGGAAGATTTTCTGGCAATGTGGTCCGTATCTTCCTGTTCCATTTCCTCCACGGATGAGGCCCCTTTCCCGATAGAGAACTTCGGTTCAAGGGCCCCTAACCGATTTGCCACAGAGATTGACGTGGTTTAGAAGCATCGATCGGAGTCCTCGCCGGAAGACTCTTCAGAGGAGGAACTTTTTGGTGCCCGGGGACTCTTCCTACGGCTGGCAGGTTTGCTGGTACCTTCAGGAAGTCGGACCTTTTGTAGCTGGTCTTGAACTCTTTGGGAGGTGCGTCGTATACGACTGGCTTGTCATTTTTTGATGTTGAGGCTTTAGGCGGTGACTGTGCTGGCGATCTCCTTCTAGATGGAGGCTTAGGTGTCGGTGGTGCAGACAAGGCTGGTGTTTTGCCGGGATTCGGAGATGGAGTAATGATTTTATCCGAAATCTTTGCCTCACCGACAGCGCAGGTCTGAGTCGCGACCTCTCTTCGCTGCACCGACCTAGCTACTACCGAGCTGTAGGTAGCGTTCCGCGGTAGAGATGGTATATGGCTACGTGCGAGTTTCCGGGCTTCCGAGAAGGAAACCTTCTATTTCGCCCGGATCTCTTCAATCGCCTTTCCCTCAATGAATCGTGGGCAGTCTCTAGAGCTGGATGGGTGCTCTCCAGCGCAATTAACGCATCTAACTGACGATGAGCACGCACCATCGTGCTGTGACATCGCACAGTTAGAGCATGTAGGTACGGCGTTACAAAAGGAGCTTGTGTGTCCAAAGCGCTGACACTTGTAGCACCTCAGCGGGTTAGGAATGTAGGGGCGTACCTCGATGGTCTCGTACCCTGCTCTAATTCTTTGAGGGAGATCTACCCGATCAACGGTCAAGAACAGGGTACGGGTAGGCACCAATTCCCCTCGCTCTCTACGTTGTACACGGTAAACGGCCGTCATACCTTGGTCTTTAAGGTTCTCCACAATTTCGTCAGTCGTCATGCAGTCCAACGCACGGGTGCTGACCACACCGCGAGAGAAGTTAAGGCTCTTATGGACTGTAACGGTCACCGGGTAACTGCTCAACAGATTTGCCTTCAAAATGACTGCTGCCTGGGAGACAGAATATGCCTCCACGAGAAGCTTGCCATTTCTTGTACGGGTGCAAGATTTTACTGGAACAGCTATTTTATCCAGGCGCTTTTGAATTACAAAAGGGTTCAGTGACAAAAAGTTGTTCCCTTTCTCTGTTCTGGTTATTACTAAGTAGCGAGGACCAACGGACTCAACTACTTCCTTTACACAAACCTTCACAACTTTGGGTTGTTTAGTAGAGTGCACCATAGCGATAGCATCCTCCACCATTGCAAACGTCTCCGATGGCGTACTCATCCTGGGTGCCACCCGGGCTTAGGTGAGAGTCCTGGCCTGTACCTTGCTCACCTTAGGGTCACACCTCCCAGTTGAAGCAGAAACCTCAGGTTCCAAGAGGGAAAAGATCAATAGAAACTAATACAACAGTAGAGATCATAAATAAGCATAATGGGAATAAAAAGGGAATAAATGATATAAGAAACATAGTTAAAAAGAATATTCGAAATAGCAATACAGTACAAATGAAGGAAAAATTGGACAGGAGTTGCCTTCGGGCACATACAAGGCAGGAAACACAGAACAATAGAACCGACATCAAGACGCCAGTAAAATATGCGAGGTATAAGGAAAACTCAGCCAAGCATGATAGAATACCGTTATGACGCTGAGAGGTCATACAACCCTGAGGGGCGGAGAATAGTACTGATGCAGAGGAACGACATACGGAGGTGACCAATAAGAGAAAATTAAAGAAATAAACCCTGCCAATAAAATGTAGAGTAAACCACGTGATAGGCGTAAAATAGGAAAGGAATAGAAAATGGGCGGTGATAGGAAAGAAAAGCTAGGATAGAAGCTGAAAATAGGACAGGCAAAAGAGCGTCACTCTGCTAGTGAGGACGACGGGGAGAAGACGTGTTATTGGAAGGTTACTCCGGTACTGAGTATTGTGATAAAAGTAGGATAAGATGTCGCAGTCCGACTTAGAGTTATGGTCTTGAAGATAGTGCAAATATAGGGAATAACAAGGGAGTTCGCGAAGCAACGTAAAAACATCGTAAAGGGGAAAGGAAAATTAGGAAGACAACGCAAGTGTTAACAAGAGAACTACGAGCGCCAGGCTAAAGAAAAATAAAGGAATTGAGAGACGGTCAACACGACTTTTCATAACTGAACCCTGAGAAAGAGATCCCAGCTCACCGACGATTAGACAAAACACCCACCTTTCCACCTCACCGTCAAACCTTTCACACTCCATCCCTAACCAAGCACACAATAGGACAACAAACCGAAAAAGAACCCACACCACAGTGTAAAGACAGAGGGACCCAAAAGCCTTCAGGAGTGTAACAGCTCATGCAATGGCCCCTCCCCGGGACTGACCTTTATCAGCGGATACGTACACAGTCCTACGGGATAACCAGGGGCTGGGAGTTACGCGTTACCCAGTCACCCCTTGCGCCTTGTGCGCGTGGCTTCCTTCAGACATGTGTTCAGGGAGGAAAAACAAAAAGAAAAAAATAGGAAAATAAATGGGGTCAAATACCGATGTGGACCATAGTTTGGGCGTTTGAAGGAAAACTGTCACCTCGCGGAGGAACCCAATCGAGAGATTACACCAGAGCCTCTTCTGCCAGTTTTCCGGGTTAGTGATGGGCCTTCTCGGTAGCCGTAGTGGTCCTGGGGTACACCATGTCCCCAACGTACATCACCCCATCAGTCAGTCCCGTACTTCCTGTTGCCCACCCCTCGGGACGAGAACCACAGAGGTTGGATTTTGAGGGGCTACCTCGGGCGATAACAAATAAATAGAACAAAATAACATGTTGAATAGCGTGGACAACGAACAGCAGCCAGAGTGTTGACTGTCAATTTAATATTAAGATGTACCGCGATGATCTTGTTTTGTTTACGAATGGCGCGGTAGCGCCCACATGATTTAATTTTGAGCACTACTTCTGTAACTACACATTGCTTCTTCTCATGACAGCGTCAATATCATAAACAAAAACAACAAACAAGTTATATATAAATATACGATGTAGCATTACCTAAAAAAAACAGCACCCAAAACGTGAAATATAAAAATATAAAATATAAAAAAAATAAAAAATGAAAATAAAAATTTTCGGTGAAGTTCTTGTTTCGTTTAAGAATAGCGAGGCAGCGACATCTAGAGCTAATTCTGAGAAGTATTCCCTATTCTCTCAGGTTTCTCATCTGACCACTACTACATCTGCTTCTATACTGCCTAACTTTATCATGATACCTTTAAATGTACTTAAATATGTATTTAAAAAGTCGAATAAGGTTAAAAAGAATACGAGAAATAAGATGAAGTAAGGCTAAGCAACAGCAGATATTTGTTTATTTTGGAACACAGTAAATTCTACTAGGTAATCACTTCGCCTTATTGGCACCATTGCATTGCGGGTAGAAACAATTGAATATCCTGGACTAAACAATTCAAAAATTGCAAATAACTTTGTATCTCATGGAGCTCGTAGCACAGAGGATTGATCGCGCTTCAGTTATTTCTGTCTCGGGAGATGAGTAAATAAATGATTAACGTGGTAAAGAAATAAGTAAAGTAAAAATATACTTAATTTGCAAAACATAAACAACAAACTGCAAACAAAATATCGGATGCAATTTAAAAACCAAAATTTATTGCGATGGTCTTGCTCCGTTTACCAATGGTGAAGTAGCACAATCTAGAATCAGTTTTGAGTAATATTGCCAAATTTTAAAGATTGTTTCTTCTGATAACTGCATCATCACTATAATCAAACAACAACAAATTTATGCAGATCTGTCGTTTGAATCGCTAGCTAGGTCTAAAGTGGACTTCTACAGAAAAAGCAGCTTCAAAATTTTTCGAATACAAGCTTTCCAGAACAGTTTTGTTCTTTTTCTTTTCATAAAATCCTAATTCGTCTAGCGCGAAGGTTTAAAAAAGAAATACCTATTTTCAAAATAATCTCCCTGCCGTTAAGATAAAGGAGGGAAAGAAAGGAAGAAAGAAATGAAAGTTGAAAGAAGGAAAGAATTAAAGTAAGGAAGAAATCAAGAAGGAAAGGGAGATAGAAATCAATAAAAGAAAGAAAGCCTAAAATAAATAAGTTTAAAAATGTAGCAAATCACACCCAACCTCTGAGTGATAACAAAGTAGCTAAAGCATAATCAAAATCCAATTGACAAAATAAAACAAATTCGCGGAAGGAAAGGGTAAGCTTGATAAAGTGATTTGAATCATTGGGAGATTCTAGCCAAGAGGGTGATTGCCTTTCAGCTATATTTATTTAGAGGGTAACAAATAAATAAGTAAATAATAAATAATGTTAGAAAAGAGCAACTAATATGTGAAATGTCAACTAAATATTAAAACATATCACGAAGATCTTGTTTGCTTTACAAATGATGAATTAACGCAACCTCAAATTAATTTTCAGTAATATTCCTTACTCTTCCAGTTTGTTCTTCCGATTACTGTATCATCATGACCTTAAATAGAAAAGAAATAGTTAGGCACGCCCATCGTTGCAATCGTGAGGTGGGTCTAAAATGATTGTAGGATTTTCTTTTATTTGGATTATTCACTACCCTTCAGTAGACGCAATAAAGGTGAAGAAAAGCTTATAAATTCAAGTGTATTTTTGGTTTGTTGTTCATAAAACTATGTATTGTATTAGCCAGGTTTGATGTTTAATGCCACGGAGCTTAAAGAAATCCAGAAGGAAAGGAAGATAGAAAGGAATAAAAGAAAGAAAGCCTGAAATAAACATGTTTAAAAGTACCAAACCACACACAAACTCTGAATGACAACAAAATAGCTAAAACATAATAAAATTTAATTGACAAAAATAATACAAGTTCGCGGAAGGAAAGCGTAAACCTAATAAAGAGATTTGAATCATTGGGAAATTTAGCAGACAGGTTGCTTGCCTTTCAGCTATATTTATTCCGAAGATAGAATACCAAAAAGTAAATAATAAATACATAATGTTAGAAAAGAGCAACAAAAAGTCAAAGGTCAACTAAATATTAAAATATAGTGCGCTGATATTGTTCGTTTTACAAATAATGAATTAGGGCACTTTCAAATTAGTTTGCTTTAATATTCTTTACTGTTCCAGACTATTTTCTTCCTAATACTGTTTCATGAACTTAAATAGAAAACAGAACGAGTTAGGCACGTCCAACGTTGCAATCGTGAGTTGGTTTGTTTTATCTATATAATTAAGTCCAGTAAACTTTTATGGTTGGGACGAATTTCGCCGGGTCAGCTGGTTTTATACAGAATTTATATACATACATAAAATATTAAGCAATTATCAGTGAAGTAAACAAATATATAAATATTACAATTTGTAGCTTAAAACTTCACTTATGTTATAAGAATTGATGACACTTTTCTTATAAATTGTCCGGGATTGCGATTTCCTGTCAAACGTTACACATCCTCAGCCGGAAACAAAGCTGTTGTCATCGTTACGAACGCTAAATGTTAATATGTTGTTGTTATTGTTGTTGTTATTGTTGTTGTTATAAGAACAATTTATAAGAAAAGTATTATCTATTCTTGTAAGATTAGTGAAGCTTTAAGCTAAAAATTGTTATATTTGGAAACAAAATTTATATGTTATACCTGGGGTTCTATTTGAGTAGCCGCATTTGCTGCCTGTCAATCTTTTAAGCATTGTTAACATTTGCTGTATACTTTCTGCAACTGTTTTATATGGTTTTCCCATGTTAGCTCTGAATGTACACTAACTGCTATATATTTGTAGTTTCTGTTCCACCTGTGGTACTGTTGTCTATTTTCCGAGATCATCAATGCAGTATGCACATTGAATGTTTTGTAATTCATTCGGTTTGTAAGTAATTTGTGCAGTAATCATTACTCTTTGCCCTGAGAAAGCACCATTAATATCTCCTTCTGTTTGTGTAGCAATTTCCTTCTTTCCCCTCAAGTATTTGTTTCCAGAATAGTTTTGTCTTTTATTCTATCTCGTGTATTTCTGCTGGCACATTTCTTATATTGGTCCTTTGTCATTGTAAATGTAACTCTATCTATAGATTGTTGGACTTATTAATCTATGCTAAAACATCTTATATGTCTGGAATTCTATACTTTCGGTACACTTCTTTTTCCTTAAACTACAAGGAATACGAACTACAGATTGTTGTTTATCCTTCCAATCATTACAGCTATGTTCTGTTTCTCAGCAATGAAAAAATTCACTATCATTGTTTACTACCCTACCTGCAATTCGTCTTTGTTTATTTTGCTTCAATTATGTGATAATATTACAAATCATATGTTGGTAAATACCTCGCTTGTGTTATGTTTAATATTCCTTAACTTGTACTCGTGCCCTGCATTGGCCATAGCGCTCGTCGAGAAAGGCCATACTGGCTCTTCCGGTAGATAGCAGACGATGCAATTTTATACGTATATATCAAATCTAAATTCTTTTGGACCTAACGTGGAATCTTAGGTTGACAAACAATGTATGACAAGTAAGAACTATCGTCTTTGGGATATTCAGTTGGATTTACAGCCTAAGGGGAATATAGCACGGCAGATTTTGATTGTGATCTGTAGACGTTATGGATAGAATGGTTCCAAAGGGTTATATAAGAAAGCGCTGAACCACTATTCTTTATGATTAACATTGTCTTTCCAAGAATAGCTCTAAGGAAAATAGTGCATGGAAGTTTTCTGATCATAGTGAGCACACTGATTAATATATTATCATTTACACAAAATAAGGAAAGAAAAGTTCTTATCATACATTTTAGTACCCGGAATGTGTACCGAGTAACACTCGTTTAAGACATTCAGACGATGTTCGACGGACCCAACACCAGAGGACGACACCAACCGCCGCAGAAGCCCTACACTCGAAAATAACCTTAATTCCTCATGTACTTCCAAACAAGACCGCTCACTACTCCCTCGCATGTTACCCAAAATCCAGTCACACCCCACTCCTAATAAGCAGGGCCTTGGTCAGGCTTACGTCTTGACGCATTCCTCACCTTGGACCAGGCCTTGGCCTGGCCAATATATCCCCCCCTTGAATCCGCAGGTGCTACAGCCGTACTGCCACAGCACCACTCCTGTATACTCACCGGTGGTGGTATTTTAGGGGTTAGGGCTGGCGGTTCGATTCCCCTGAGGAGTCCCACACTCCAATCCCAGGGTAAGTGCGTAGCATGCATTTTTCCTCCACTTTAAAAAAAAAATTGGGGCTATTCATCCTGGAAGACATACTCTAGCAGTGTGCTTAGCCTAGTACAAAATCTCCATCCTTAACAAAATAAGCCCGCCTCGATAGCCTGGTGGTCGCGTGTTTGCCTCACGTTCAAGAGGTCCCGAGTTCGAATCTCGGTCAGGGTGTGTTACTTAATTAAAGCTTTTTCCGGGGTTTTCCTTTATCCTTATAGACGAATGTCAGGTAACAGAAAGCTCTATGGACCGTGGGCTTATTTGAGTATCATTTCACCCATTCCACTCAACGTCCTATACGGCTTAACGTTGGAGGACGTAAATTACAACAAGAAAAATTAACAAAATAATGTCCCGTCTTTACAGTTTATAAAAGTACTCCTTATGATGTTCAGTTTTATAATTCTGGAACTTGTATTCGCGTATACAAGCTGGGGAATATTAAAGAGAACAGCAGCGAGGTGTTGACTAAAATGTGGGCTTTGATATCATCACATAATTAAAGTTTGTAAAATAAAGAAAATTTATTTCGGGTAAGTTTTTTATCTCTTTCTAGTGATATCTGTCTAATGTGAAGGGCTGTTTCAGTTAGACGCTCTTCAAGATCATCGTTATATATTTTAGAATCGATAGAGCTGCATCTATCTATCACTGTTCCTCTCTCTCTCAGAGTCTCTCTCTCTCCTTCTCTCAGAGTCTCTCCTTCACTCCTTTTTAAAATATATTAATATCCCTCTCTACTTGATGTTAATCGAGTTATGCAGATATTATCATATTCCTAATACTTTACTTCACTTTCTCCCAACTCAGATTCTAATGTTCAATCAATGAATTGGACAAAATGATGTTGACCTGAGCATAAGGCCCATAAAGCTTACAGCGAGCTCAAATCCAAGTTTTAGGATAAAGAGAAACCTGGCAAGGAACGTAATGGGAAGACTCATCCTGACCGAGATTCGAACTCGGCAGCTACAACAATCTAAAAGAGATTTAAAACTAGAACACCAGGGTGCCAGATTTTGCAACCATTCCCACAACCTGAGGATCATAATATTTGTTACCTCGAAATAATTTCTACCTAAAAACCCTACAATATCACAAAAAGAAAAGCTGTACCTGGGTAAAGCCCTTAACGGGTGGGCACGCAGCTGTAACCTTCTGGATCTATACAGCCAGC
>CM060950.1:279870787-279930787 GCA_030765055.1 Mantis religiosa
AACAGCAAGCAAATTCTATCAATTAAACAGTTCGTCTTTTTCGCGCCATTGCATTATGAGTATAAGCAGTTGAAGAACGTGAAAGGAAACAGTAAAAGGCGGCAAAGAGGTTTAAAACAATTTGGCGCCGAACAAAGCAGTTTGCGTTTCACTTAGTTCTATCTCGGGGGAAAACAAAGAAATAGAGAGAAATAAAATGTTGCACAGCATGAACAATGATCAGCAGCCATAGTGTCAACTGTCAATTTAATATTAAAATTTACCGCGATTAATTTGTTTTGTTTACGAATGTCAAGGTAGCGCCCACTGGATTTAACATTGAGTACTACTTCCTGTACCTTCACATTGCTGCTTCTCCTGAGAGCGTCATGATCATAAACAAGAAAAAATAGACAAATGATATATAAATATATGGTGTAGCAAATAAAGAAATAAACCACAAACAGAATGTCAAACACCAAGTAAATAAACAAACGTAAGGCGAAGATTTTCTTTCGTCTAAGAATAGCGAGGCAGCGCCTTCTAGAGTTAATTCTGAGAACTATTCGCTATTCTCTCAGGTTTTCTCTTCTGACCACTACTACATCTGCTTCATTACTTTCTTAATGAATCATGATACGTTTAAATTGTACTTAGATATGTATGTTAAAATGTCGAATAAAGAGAAAAGGATGACGAGAAATAACAAGAAATAAGGTGAAACAAAAGGGATAATTTGTTTCTTTTGGAAGACTGTAAATTCTACCAGGTAAACGCTTTGTCTCATTGGCGCCACTGCATTGCGAGTAGAATCAATTATATATTGCGAAAGAAAAAAGTTAAAAAATGCTAGGAGCTTTGTATCATTTGGGGCCCGTAGCAAAGAGGATTGATCGTGCTCCAGCTATTTCTATATCGCGTGATAACAAGTAAACAAACAAATAAGGTGGTAAATAGATAAGTAAAGTAAAAATATACATAATTTTCGTAACGTAAACAGCGAACTGCAATCAAAATGTGGGATGTAATTTAAAAACCAATATTTACTGCAGTGATCTTGGACCATTTGTTGATGGTGAATTGCACAATCTAGAAGTAATATTGAATAATATTGCATACTTTTCCAGATTTTTTCTTCTGATTACTGAGATATCACTATAAACAAAAATAATTATTCGTATCTATCTTTTGAATCGTTAGCTAGGCCTAAAGTGGAGTTCTACAGAAAAAAAACACACATTCAAAACTTTCCGCATTTAAACATTTCCGGAAAACTGTTGTTATTTTTCCTTTGATAAAATCCTAATTCTTCTTGGGCAAACATTTAAAGCAAATATCTGTATTCAAAATAATCTCACAGCCTTTAAGATGGAGCAGGGAAAGAAAGGAAGGCTGAAACGTAAGTTGAAAGAAGGAAAGATAGAAAGAATTTAATAAGAACAAGAAAGAAAGGAAGAAAGAAAGAAATCCGGAAATAAAAATGTTTAAAAATGTAGTAAATCACACACGATTTCTGAATAACATCAAAACAGCTAAAACATAATAAAATTCAATTTACAAAAATAATACAAGTTCGCGGAAGGAAAGTGTAAACATGATAAAGAGATTTGAATCATTGGGATATCTTAGTAAAGAGGTGGATTGCCTTTCAGCTATGTTTATTTAGAAGATGAAATAGCAATAAGTAAATAATACATACATAATGTTAGAAAAGAGCAACAAAACGTCAAATGTCAACTGAATATCAAAATATGGTGGGATGATCTTTTCCCATGTTCCATTTATACCTTGCCTTTAACTGCTATGGCCGTTCTCCTTTGGAACACACTGAAGGTGTTAACTCGTTATCTTTGGTTTTTTAATCATTAGATCACGCACACATTCACACTCTCATTCATACTTCCAGACTCTGGGGAAGATGGGGTTACCTGGGATCGAACCTGGGCCGCCTTGGCAAGGGCCAAGTGGTCAAACCACTCAGCCAAGTCGCGGCCCGGGAAAACTATACATTTATATAAATTTTGGATTGTTTAATCACACTATGTATGCCGTTTGTTTTTTCCATTTTAAGGCAGAAAGAATATCCTGAATACCTCATTTGCAAACTGATAAGAAAACTACATTGGAAAGCTTACTTGTCCAGGTGAATAGATTTTAAAGAATCTACAGGTAATTTACAGGAGAAAAATCCCCACCCCTACCGCCGGGAATCGAACACGTGACCCCTAGCGTGGCAGGCAGGTGCTCTACCGACTGAGCTAAGGGGCCAGCCGGGATGATTTTGTTTGTTTTACAAATGATGAATTAGGGCACTCTCAAATTAACTTTTAGTAATTTTTCTTACTGTTACAGTTTTTTTTTCTTCCGATTACTGTTTCATGAGCATAAATAGAAAACAAAAAGAGTTAGGCACGTCCAACTTTGGAATCGTGAGTTGGTTTGCTTTATCTCCATAGTAAAGTCCAGGAAACTTTTATTGCCGTTATGAATTTCGCCGTGCCAGCTAGTTTTCTACACAATATATATATATATATATATATATATATATATATATATATATATATATATATATATATATATATATATATACCTAAAATATGAAGCAATTAACAGTGAAGCAAACAAATATATACAAATATAACAATTTGTAACTTAAAACTTCACTTATGTTACACGAACTGATGACATTTTTCTTATAAATTGTCCGGGTTCGCAATTTCATGTAAAATCTTAACATATGTATGCTCAGCCGGAAACAAAGCTGTTGTCATCGTTACGAACGCTAGAAGTTAATATGTTGCTGTTATGTGAACAATTGATAAGAAAAGTATCATCAGGTAATTGAAGTTTTAAGTTACAATTTGTAAAATTTGTATACACAATGTATGTTACATTTGGAGTTCCTTTTGAGTTGCCGCATTTGCTGCCTGTCATTATTTTGTGCATTGTTGATATTTGCTGTATACTTTCTGCAATTGTTTTATTTGGTTTTCCCATGTTAGGTTTGAATCCACACTAACTGCTATATATCTGTAGTTTCTGTTCCATCTGTGATACTGTTGTCTAGTTTCCGAATTCATCAACGCAGTATGCACATTGAATGCTTTGTAATTCATTTGGTTTGGAAGTAATTTGCGCAGTAATCATTACTCTTTGTCCTGAGAAAGCACCATTAATATCTCCCTCTCTTTGTGTAGAAATTTCCTTCTTTCCCTTCAGGTATTTGTTTCCAGTATAGTTTTGTCTTTTATTCTATCCCTTTTCATTATACTTGCACATTTCTTATTTTTTTCCTTTGTTATTTTAAATGTAACTTTATCTATATTTGGTTCGACTTATTAATCTATGCTAAAACATCTTTTATGTCTGGCATTCTATACATCAAGTGCACTTCTTTTTCCTTAAACTACAAGTAATACGAACTACAGATTGTTGTTCATCCTTGCAATCATTACAGCTATATTCTGTTTCTCCGCAATGATAAGATACACTGTCATTGTTAATAACCTACCCGCAATACGTCTTTGCTTATTTTACACGACTTTAATTATGTGATAATATCACAAATCATATTTTAGTAAATACCTCGCTTGTGTTATCTTTAATATTCCTTAGCTTGTACTCGTGTGCTGTAGTGGCTATTGCGCTCGTCCAGAAAGGCTATATTGCCTCTCCCGCTTCGCTTTTTTTTTTGTTTAAAAATGGCGAAGTAGCGCCCTCTAGTGTTAGTTTTGGGTAGTATCATGACCATAAAGAAAATACAAGTAAACAATAAATAAAAGTATGATGACGTATAACCTAAATATAAACTGCAAACAAGACGTCAAATAAGATATAAATATAGGAATTCGCACCGGTGATCTTGTTTGGTTTAAGAATAGCGTGGTATCATTTGTAGAAGGTCTTGAGTATTATTCCCTATTTGTTTAGATTGCCGCTTCTGGCCACTGCTTCATTACTGCCTAGAATGTATAATGATAATTTTAAGTTGTACTTAAATGTGATTGTTAAAGTCGGATAAGGGCAAGGAGGAGGATGAGGAGGGGGAGATGTAGAAGAAGACGAAGTGAAGCGGTAAAGTAAAAATTAGTCCAAAAATTCTTACAGTTTGTAGCACTGCATTTTCTCCGAGCTAAATGTTTCCTCTAATTGCCGCCATTCTGGTGCCGTCAGAAACATTTAAATATCGCGAGAGTAAATCCTAAAAAAGCGACAGAGCTTTCTATCATTTGGGGTCCTAGCAAAGAGCATTGTTTGCGTCTCATACCAGTCTCGTGAGATAACAAATAAATTAATGAATGAAAAAGAGATTAAATAAATAAGAAGAAACTTAACATTTCATAACATAAACAATAAACAACAAACAAAATATCGGGTAACGTTTATTGCCAAAATTTACTGCGATGATATTTCGTTACTAATGGCGAAGTGGTACACCCTAGAATTGGTTTGTGTAATATTCTTTATTCTTCCAGGTATTTTCTCTATTTACTGCTTCACCACCATAAAGAAGCATCAATGATAATTACGCACACTTATTGTTTGAACCGTGAGTTAGGTCTAAAGTTTATATAAAAATCCTACAGTTAAAGAACAGTAGAATTTACAGAATCTAAGCGTTTCCGGGAAACTTTTACAACAGTTATTTTCATAAGAACTAATTTGCTTATCAAAAACACACCAAAACCGAATAGTCATTCAAAAATCGGTATCATTATATTTTAGTGGAAAGTAAGAAAAGAAGAAGAAAAATTAGGAAGGTACAAAGTTGAAAAAACGGTTAACAGAAATCCAAATCATATATGAACTCTGAATGTTAATTGACTAGATAAAACACAGCTAAAATTAAAATGAAAAAATAGTTGAAGATTGCGGAAGTTTTGAGTAAAAAGAGGCAAAGAGGTGTAAAATCATTTGGCGGTCGTAGAAAAGAAGATTGATTGCGCTTCATTTATTTTTATCTACGTAGCGTAACAAATATATGAATAAATAAATTAATGTAGTTTATAAATATAAATAAATTAATGAATAAATAAACGTTAATAAATAAACAATCTAAGGCAACCTAAACGTCAAATGTGTACTAAATATCAGAATTTACTGTTATGATCTGGATTCAATAACGAATTGTGAAGTAGTTCCCTCTAGAATTTGTTTGGAGTATAATTTCCTATTCCTGAATACCTTCTCCTCCTGATTACTGCTTCATTTCGTTTATAATAGCTTAATGTCATGTCGATCATTTAAAAATGTAAGTAAATATGAATGTTATAAAAAGTATAGGGAGGATAGAGTAGAAGCATTGAAAATTCGTTTCTCTTATAGCATTGAAAATTCTACCAATTAAACAGTTCGTCTTTTTCGTGCCATTGCATTATGAGTATAAACAGTTGAAGAGCGTGAAAGAAAAGAGTAAAAGGCGGCAAAGGGGTTTGAACCAATTTGGCGCCGATCAAAGAGGTTTGATTACATTTCACTCAGTTCAATCTCGGGCGATAACAAATAAATAGAACGAAATAAAATGTGGCATAGCGTGAACAATGCACAGCAGCCAGAGTGTCGACTGTCATTTAATATTAAGATTTACCGCGATGATCTTGTTTTGTTTAAGAATAGCGAGGCAGCACTATCTAGAGTTAATTCTGAGAACTATTGGCTATTCTCTCAGGTTTTCTCATCTGACCAATACTGCATCTGCTTCTATATTGCCTAAATTTATCATGATACTTTTGAGTTGTACCGAAATATGTATTTAAAAAGTCGAATAAGGATAAAAGGAAAACGAGAAGTAAGAAGAAGTAGGGTGAAACAAAAGTAGAAATTTGTTTATTGTGGCACACTGTAAATTCTAGAAGGTAAAGGCTTCGCCTTATTGGCGCCATTGCATTGCTAGTAGAAATAATTGAATATCGTAAAAGCAACAATTTAAAAAATGCAAAGAACTTTGTATCACTTGGAGCTCGTAGCAAAGAGGATTTATCGCGCTTCAGTTATTTCTATCTCGGAATATAGCAAGTAAATAAACAACTAAGATTGTAAATAAGTAAATCAGAGTAAAAATTTGCATTATCTAGACAACAAACTGCAAACAATATATCGGATGTAATTTAAATACCAAATTTAATGCAATGGTCTTGGAACATATGTTAATGGTGAAGTACCACAATCTAGAATTAGTTTTGAATAATATTGCATACTTTTCCAGATTTTTTCTTCTGATTAGTGAGTGATCAGTATAAACAAAAAGAACAATTCGTATCTATCGTTTGAATGGTTAGCTAGGTCCAAAGAGGGGTCCTACAGAAAAAAGAGGCACATTCAAAAATTTCCGAACTTACACATTTCCGAACACTTTTGCCATTTTTCCTTTGATAAAAATCCTAATTCGTCTAGGGCAAAGATTTTAAGCAAATATCTGTATCCAAAATAATCTCACTGCCCTTAAGATGAAGGAGGGAAAGAACGAAAGGCAGAAAGAAAAGCTGAAAGAGGGAAAGATTGAAACAAAAAATGTAAATTAAAAACGAAAGCAAGAAAGAAAGGAATAAAAGAAAGAAAGCCTGAAATAAACATGTTTAAAAAGTACCAAATCACACACAAACTCTGAATGACAAGAAAATAGCTAAAACATAATAAAATTCAAATGACAAGAATAATACAAGTTCGCGGAAGGAAAGTATAAACATGATAAAGAGATTTGAAACATTGGGAAATCCTAGAAAAGAGGTTGATTGCCTTTCAGCTATATTTATTTAGAAGATAAAATACCAATAAGTAAATAATAAATATATAATGTTAGATAGGGGGCAACTAAAAGTTCAAATGTCAACTAAATATCAAAATAAAGTGCGATGATCTTGTTTGTTTTACAAATGATGAATTAGGGCACTTTCAAATTAGTTTTTTCTCCGACCAAGATAATTCCACATCTTCCCCAGAGTCTGGAAGTATGAATGAGAGTGTGAATGTGTGTGTGATGTAATTATTAAAAACCAAAAAGATAACGAGTTAACACCTTCTGTATGTTCCAAAGCAGAACGGCCGCCGATATGACCATAGTAGTTAAAGCAAAGAAAAAAAATAGTTTTCAGTAATTTGTGTTATTGTTAGTTTTTTCTTCCGATTACTGTTTCATGAAATTAAATAGAAAAAATAAAGGGTTAGGCACGCCCAAGTATGGAATCGTGAGTTGGTTTGCTTTATCTGTATAGTTAACTTCAGGAAAATTGTATTGACGTTATGAATTTCGCCGCGTCAGCTAGATTTATACACAATTTATATATACGTAAAATTTTAAGCTATTAAAAATAAAGCAAACAATTATAACTACTTGTAGCTTAAAACTTTACTTATGTTACACGAACTGATGACACTTTTCTTATAAAATGTCCGGGACCGCTATTTACTATAACACTTTTACACATCCTTAGCCGGACACAAAGCTGTTGTCAATTTTACGAACGCTAAATGTTAATATATTTTTGTTGTTATAAGAACAGTTGATAAGAAAAGTATCATCAGATAAATGAAGTTTTAAGTTACAATTTGTTAAATTTGTATACACAATTTATGTTATATTTGGGGTTCCCTTTTGAGTAGCCGCATTTGCTGCCTGTCATTCTTTTAAGCATTGCTAATATTTGCTGTATACCTTCTGCAGTTGTTTTATTTGGTTTTCCCATGTTAGCTTTGAATCCACACTAACCCCTATATATTTGTAGTGTCTGTTCCACCTGTGGTACTGTTGTCTATGTTCCGAAGTCATCATTCAGTAGGCACATTGAATGCTTTGTAATTCATTTGGTTTGGAAGTAATTTGTGCAGTAATCATTGCTCTTTGTTATGACAAAGTGCCATGAATATCTCCTTCTGTTTGTGTTGCAATTTACTTCTTTCCCTTCAGGTATTTGCTTGCTTATTGTTTTGTCTTTTATTCTATCTCGTTTCATTCTGCTTGCCCATTTCTTATTTTGTTCCTTTGTTATTTTAATTGTAACTCTATCTATAGTTGGTACGACTTATTAATATATTCTAAAACATCTTATACGTCCCGCATTCTATACATTCTGTACATTTCTGTTTCCTTAAACTACAAGGAATATGAACTACAGACTGTTGTTTATCTTTCCGATCATTATAGCTATGTTCTGTTTCTCCGCAATGATAAAATACACTATCATTGATTATTACCCTACCCGCAATTCGTTTTGTTTATTTTACTTTAATTATGTGATAATATCCCAAATCATATGCTAGTAAGTACCTCGCTTGTGTTATGTTTAATATTCCTTAGCTTGTACTCGTGCCCTGCAGTGGCTATAGCGCTCGTTCAGAAAGGCTATACTGGCTCTTCCAGTAGATGCCAGACGATGCGCTTTTATCGGTGAATAGCATATCTAAATGCTTTTGGACCTAACGTGGAACCTTAGGTTGATAAACAATGTATGACAAGTAAGAACTATCGTCTGTGGGATATTCAGTTGGTTCTGCAGCCTAAGGGGATTATTGCACGGCAGATTTCGATTGTGAACTGCAGACGTTATGGATAGAATGGTTCCAAATGGTTATATAAGACAGCGCTGACCCACTATTTTTATGAATAGTTTATGATTAGTTTTGATTATGTTTATGATTAGTTAGTATGATAGTTATGAATAGTTTATGAATAATACACTTTCCCCCCAACCTCCCCGCCATTAACTATTCTGGCAGAAGTATAGAGTGGGCAAACTCTCTAAAGTACCTAGTTGTAAAGCTGGACAAGGGCCTAACTCTTGTGGGTCACATCGGGCGTGCGGAGCTTTGACTTCGTTATACCTCATGATCCGATCAGGGATGCCGACACCCCTTAAGTTGCGCCTTTTTCAGGCTTTAATTCTTCCAATCATGCTTTATGCGTGTGAGCTCTGGGGCATGGACGCAGGAACCAATCTGCGACAACTCCAGCGTGTACAAAATAGATGCCTTAGGGTCATCTATTCTGTGTGCTGGAGGTTTCCCGTGAGATTCTTTCATGAAGCCTCATCTCTCCACTATGTGGAAGATGTCATTAGGCGCCGGGCCACAAAATTCTACTCGAGTTTGCCTCAACATCAGAGCGCCCTGGTTAGGTCTCTAGGGAAGTATAGAACCTCCGAAAGACGCTACAAGCTCTACCGGCTTCCCCGCATGGCATGCGGGCACAACCGGTAACAATAATTTTGTTATTACAACCTCAAAATTATTACTTTTTGAAATTAATAGACTTTCTAAATTAAACTCTTCCTTAAATTATCACACCAGCGGTGCACACATAGTGTTGCACCCGAGTTTTCTACCATGAGGAGCTACGGCTACCTCACTTCTTTTCATCCACCTAAATTTAAACCACCACCCTGCAAAACGGCACATATCCTGTCATTAAGTGGTTAAGTCCGTGTAGGACAGGTACACGAATGACACACGTCGTGCTGACCCTCAGTCAGCCACCAGCTGCTTGAATGACTGACTGACTGACTGACTGACTGAATGAATGAATGAATGAATGAATGAATGAATGAATGAATGAATGAATGAATGAATGAATGAATGAATGAATTCTTTATGAATAACATTGTCTTTCACTCAAGAGCACTAAGGAAAACAGTGCATGGAAGTTTTCTGATCATAGTGACAACACTGATTTAATATATTGTCATTTACACAAAATAAGGAAGGAAAGGTTCTTATCCTACATTCTAGCATTCGGAATGTGTACCAAGTAACACTCGTTTAAGACATTCAGACGATAGTCGACGGACCCAACTCCAGAGGTCGACACCAACCGCCGTAGAGACCCTACACTCGTCAATAACCTTAATTCCTCATTCACTTCCAAACAAGACCGCTCACTACTCCCTGACATATTACCCAGAATCCAGTCACACCCCACTCCTGATAAGCAAAGCGTAAGCAGGGCCTTAGTCAGGCTTACGTCCTGCCGCATTCCTCACCTTGGACCAGGCCTTGGCCTGGCCAATATATCCCTTCCTTGAAACCGCAGCTACTACAACGGTACTCTCACAGCACCACTCCTGAATACTCACCGGTGGAGGTTTTTTAGTGGGTAGGGCTCCCCGTAGGGGAAGGGATCCGTCCCTTTTAGCTGCCAAAGTGCGGGCGCTACGGACCCCTAGCACTCGTGGTACCTCTGACGTTACTAGAGGAACCTCGGGCCGAACATAACGAGCCCCTCCCGCATGGGAGCTGTTCGGATTGGGTTGGTCTCGAGGGGGCAGATGGTTCCCGTCACCCACGGGCAATTGGGTACCTCTGGCCAGGCCGCCAAGGGCCGCCCGGAGGGGGTAGAGGGTTGCCTCATAAGTCCCGGGGACTAGCCTGCAGAGCTAGTAGCTGGTGAGCTAGACACTGGCGGCCCTACCAAGGTTATTTGGTAGCTGGTTCATTAAGGACTGGCGCGTATGTGGCGTATCCACATCCGTCCCGTTTGCCGTGTGCAGACGGGGGGGCAGTTTATAAAATAGGTACTGTCCTAATGGAAATAACAGATGAGGCCCGGGTTCCCGGTCCTACGGGGCTGGGGCTTATGGGAAGTAGACCTCGGTGAGTGGGTAGGGCTGTCGATTCGATTTCCCAGAGGAGTCCCACACTCCGATCCCAGGATAAATGCGTAACATGCATTTTTCCTCAAAACGAAAAAAATGTTGGGGCTATTCATCATGGAAGACATAAATATCTAGCAGGGTGTTTAGCCTCGTACAAATTCTCCATCCTAAACGAAATAAGTTCGCCTCGATAGCGTGGTTGTAGCGTGTCTGCCTTACGTTCAAGAGGTCCCGAGTTCGAATCTCGGTCAGGGATTAGGCTTTTTACGCCGTTTTCCTTTATCCTGATAGACGAATGTCAGGTAACACAAAGCTCTATGGACCGTGGGCTTATTTGAGCATCATTTCACACATTCCCCTCAACGTCCGATATTACTTAACGTTGGAGGACGTAAATTTCAACAAGAAAAATTAACAAAATAATGCCCCGTCTTTATTGTTTATAATAGTACTCCTTATGAAGTTCAGTTTTATAATTCTGGAACTTGTATTCGCGTATACAAGCTGAGGAATATCAAAGATAACAGCAGCGAGGTATTGACTAAAATATGAGTTTTGATTTAATCACATAATTAAAGTTTGTAAAATAACGAAAATTTATTTCGGGTAAGTTTTTTTTCTCTATATCTAGTGATATCTCTCTAATGTGAAGGACTGTTTCAGTTAGACTCTCTTCTAGATCATCGATAGGTATATTAGAATCCTTCGAGCTGCATTTGAACATCGCTGTACCCCTTTCATACCTTTTTAAAATATATTAATTTGTCTCTCTACTTGATGTTAATCAAGGTATGCAGAAATAATCGTATTCCTAATACTTTAGTTCAGTTTCTGCCAACTCAGATTCTAATGTTCAATTAATGAACTGAACAAAATGATGTTGAAATGAGCATAGGACCCATAAAGCTTACAGGTAGCTTAAACCCAACGTTCAGCATAAAGAGAAACCCCGCAAGAATCCTAATTGGCAGACAACTCCTGACCGAGATTCGAACTCGGCAGCTACAAGAACCTAAAACAAATTTAAATTTAGAACACTACGGTGCAAGATTTTGCTACCATTCGCACAACCTGAGGTACATAAAATTTGTTACCTCGAAATAATTTCCACCTAAAAATCCACAAACTATCCTACAACATCACGAAAAGAAAAACCCTACCTGGTGTAAAACCCTTAAGGGGTGGGAACGCAGCAAAAACTCCTTCTTCTTGTACCTCACGGCTTTGGATTATTTAACACGTTCCGACTCCAAATTGGTCTGCCCATCTCTTCTTCGGTGTTCCCTGATTTCTTTTTCCTATAGGTTTATAGTTTAAGGCTAATTTTGGTATTCTATTATTATGCATCCTCTGAACATGTTCTTTCCATTGATTTCTATTTCGTTGAAAATTCGTTTGGCTTATAGCACTGCAAAATCAACAAACTAATTAATTCCCCAACTATCTTGGGAGTAAACAAATAAATAGAATGAAATAAAATGTTGTATATCGTGAAGAACGAACAGCGATCAAAACATGGAATGTCAATAAAATATCAGGATTTACAGCGATGATCTTCTTTTGTTTAAGAATGGCGAGGTAGCGCCTAATAGATTTAACCTTGTGTACTACTCCCTGTTCCTCCAGATTGTTTCTTCTTATGATAACTTCTTATGATCATAAACAAGAAACAACAAACAAATAATATATAAAGGTATTAAATTGCAAGGAATAAAAATACACCAGTACCAAAATGACAAGGGAACAAAGACTAGAAGCATTGAAAATTCGTTTGGTTTGTTGCACAGCAAATTCTACGACCTAAACAGTTCATCTTATTGGTGCCATTGCATTATAAGTATAAACAGCTGAAGAACGTGAAAGGAAAGAGTAAAAGGCGGCAAAGAGATTTGAACGGTTTTGGCGCCGAACAAAGAGGTTTGATTGCGTTTCACTTAGTTGTATCTCCGGAGACAACAAATAAATAGATCGAAATAAAATGTTGCATAGCGTGAACAATGAACAGCAGCGAGAGTGTCGAATGTGAATTTAATATTAAGATTTACCGCAATGATCTGGTTTTGTGTAGGAATGGGGAGGTAGCGCCCACTAGATTTAATTTTGAGCACTACTGCCTGTAGCCCCAGATGGCTTCTTCTCATGACAGCATTATGACCATAAACAAGATACAACAAACAAACGATATATAAATATATGGTGAAACATAACCTAAAAATAAACAGCAACCAAAACGTTAAATATCAAGCAAATGAAAATTTACCGTGAAGATCTTTTTTCGTTTAACAATAGCGAGGCAGTGCTATCTAGAGTTAATTCTGAGAACTATTCCCTATTCTCTCAGATTTTCTCTTACGACCACTACTACATCTGCTTCTATACTGCCTAACTTTATCATGATACATGTGAGCTGTACTTAAATATGTATTTATAAAAGTCGAATAAGGAGAAAAGGAAAACGAGAAGTAAGAAGAAGTAAGGTGAAACAAATGCAGAAATTTGTTTATTTTGGAACACTGTAAATTCTACGAAGTAAACGCTTCGCCTTATTGGCCCCATTGCATTTCGAGTAGAAACAATTGAATATCGCGAAAGAAAAATGAGGAACTTGTATTCGCGAATACAAGCTGAGGAATATTAAAGATAACAGCAGCGAGGTATTGAATAAAATGTGAATTTTGATATTATCACAGAACTAAAGTTTGTAAAATAACGAAAATTTATTTCGGGTAAGTTTTTTTTTTCTCTATTTCTAGTGATGTCTCTCTAATGTGCGGGGCTGTTTCAATTAAACGCACTTCATGATCATCGATATATCACACCAAATAAATACATATATATAAATAGATAGATAAATAAGTAAATAAATAAAAAATTAAAAATACTGAATTGCATAAACAGAGAAAGGCAACCAAAATTGGAATGTAAATAAAATATCAGATCTTACTCTTATGATATGCATTCGTTTAGGAATGGCGAAGTGGCGCCCTCTAGAAATAGTTTGGAGTATTATTCCTTATTCTCTCAGATTTTCTCTTCTGACTACTGTTTCATCTACTTAGCTACTGCTTACAATTATCACTGTAGTTTTAAAATTTATATAAATATAAATATGTATAGGTAGAAAAAGGAAGAAGCAGAATCAAAATAACATCAAAAATGCGCTTGGTTTGTAGCACTGCGAATTCTACGAGAAAAACACTTTGTCTTATTAGCGGCATTGCATTATGAGTAAAAATATTGAAAAACACGATGGGAAATATTTAAAAAGCAGCACAAAGAGATTTGAAGCATTTTGGAGGCGTATAAAGAGGATAGAATTGTGTTTCACTTATTTCTATCTAGGGAGATAACAAATAAATAGAATGAAATAAAATATTGCATAGCGTGAACAAAGAACAGCAAGCAGATTTTCGAGTGTCAGTTAAACATCCAGATTTCCGCGTTGATCTTGTTTTGTTTAGGAATGGCGAGGTAGCGCCCTCTAATCTTAGTTTTGAGTAGTACTCCCTGTTCCTGCAGAATGCTTTTTCTGATGACAGCATCATGACCATAAAGAAAATGAAACAAGTAAACAATAAATAAAGGTAAGATGATGCATAAGGTAAAAATAAACAGAAACCAAGATGTAAAATTTCGCATAAATATAGAAATTCTCACCGTTGGCTTTTTTGTAGTTTTACGTCCTCCAACGTTAAGTCATATCGGACGATGAATGGAATGGGTGAAATGATGCTCAAATGAGCCCAGGGTCCAAAGACATTTGAGTTACCCGACATTCGTCTTTCAGGATAAGGGAAAACCTCGGACAAATCTTATCCAGGTAACTCACCCTGACCTCTTGCACCGATGACCTTGTTTGGCTTAACGATAGCGTAGCAGCGCTTGTAGAAGGTCTTGAGTACTATTCCATATTTCTTTAGATTGTCTCTTCTGACTACTGCTTTATTAATGCCTAAAATGTATCATGATAGTTTTAAGTTGTACTTAAATTTGTATGTTAAAGTTGGAATAACGGGGGAGCAGGATGACGAGGAGGAGGAGAAGAAGAAGATGAAGTAACGTGAAAACAAATCCAAAAATTCGTTCAGTTTGTAGCACTGCATATTATCCGAGCTAAAAGGTTCGTCTAATTGTGGCCATTCTGTTGCCGCCAGAAATATTTAAATATCGCGAAAGTAAATTCAAAAAAAAAAAGGGAAGGAGCTTTGTATCATTTGGGGCTCGAAGCAAAGAGATTTGTTTGTGTTTCACTTATACCCGTCTCGGGACATAATAAATAAATTAATGGAATAAACAAGAGAATAAACAAATAAGAAAAACTTAAAATTGCACAACATAAACAATAAACAAACAAAATATCGGATAACTTCTATTGCCAAAATTTACTGCGATGATTTTTCGTTACTAATAGTGAAGAGGTACACTCCTGAATTAGTTTTCTGTAATATGATTTATTCTACCAGGTATTTTCCTCTGACTGCTGCTTCACCACCAAAAACAAATAACAAAAGTAATTATGAAAACTTATTGTTTGAATCGTGAGTTAGGTCTAAAGTTTATATAAAAATCCTACAGCTAAAAGACGTACAGAATTTACAGAATTTAAGCGCTTCTGGGAAACTTTTACAACTTTTATTTCCACAAGAACTAATTCAGTTATCACAAACAATCTAAAACAGAATATCCTTTGCCAAATAGGAATAATTCTTAAGCGGAAAGTATGAAAGGAAGAGGAAGAATAAGAAACATACAAAGTTGAGAAAAACGGTTAAGGGAAATGCAAATCAGACGGAAACTCTGAATGACAATAAACTAGCTAAAACACAGTTAAAATTCAACTGACAAAAAGCTGAAGATCGCGGAAGTTTTGTTTAAAATGGGGCAGAGAGATGTAAAATCATTTGGGGGTCGTAGAAAAGATGATTGTGCTTCAGTTGTTTCTATCTACGTAGCGCAACAAATAAATGAATAAATAAAGCAATGTACTTAATAAACAAAAATTAGAAATTAATGATTAAATGAATAATAAATACATTTCAATAGATGTAACGCAACCAAAATATCGAATGCCAATTAAATATCAGCATTTACTCCTTTGTACTCGATTCAATTACGAATTATGAATTGGCACACCCTGGAATTAGTTTGGAGTATAATTTACTGTTGTTCCAGATCTTTGTCTCCTGATTAATGTTATATTTTCTTTACTATTGCTTAATATTATCACGATATTTTGAAAATGTAAGTAAGTATGAATGTTATAAAAGGTATAGGGAGGAAAGAGTAGAAGCATTGACAATTCGTTTGGCTTATCGCACTGCAAATTCCACGAGCTAAACAGTTCGTCTTATTGGCGCTATTGCATTATGAGTATAAACAGTTGAAGAACGTGCAAGGAAAGAGTAAAAGGTGGCAAAAGATTTGAACCGTTTTGGCGCCGAACAAAGAGGTTTGATTCCGTTTCACTTAGTTCTATCTCGGGAGATAACAAATAAATAGAACAAAATAAAAAGTTGCATAGCGTGAACAATGAACATGAAGTCCGCCTTGAGCTGCCGTGCAGTGAAGGTCGAGCCTACCATGCAATACGGCGACGCTGTTTTGCCTGTTGTGCTGTTTGAGTGTCAGCGGTCGAATTACGGCGTTTGTAGTCAACGACTCTCAGTTATTTTATTTCTTCTGATTCTTTCCTTGGTGCTTCAGCGTGCCTGAAGCTTGAGGCCGGAATTTGTTTTTGTGTTCATACGGTAATAGTGCTACTGTTAGTATGGAAATCTACGGCAGGCTAAATACTCTGCCTGTGAAATTTGAGGTCACTGCGACGAGGCCAACGGCATTAGAAGTTTGTAGCAGATACCTTGAAGCTTACTGCTGACCAGGTGGATACGCAGCAGTTTATTGCGCGGGATCGAGCAATTTATACAAAGCTCATTTCGGTGGTGCTGATGGAAAGGCTGAGTTTGCTGGTACCGCTGTGTTTACCTATGCGAACGGGGAGCGTACAACAGTTACAGTTGAAAGGGCCACAGATAATACCACCTCGGTGCGTGTGTTTGATCTACCGCCGCAGATACCGAATGAGGTATTACTACAAAAATTGGAGCAGTATGGCAAAGTGTATGAAGTTTAGAGGGAGAGAGAGAGAGAGAGAGAGAGAGAGAGAGAGAGAGAGAGAGAGAGAGAGAGAGAGAGAGAGAGAGAGCAACGGAGCAATGCGTATAAAATACCAGTGAATACTGGTGTTCGTGCTGTGAAAACGGCTCTAAAAACCACGATTCCTAACACCATTATGGTTGTGGGCTATCGTAGTCTTATCTGTACCACCACTTCCGCGCAGGGAGCCCCCGGAAACACAACAAGAAATCTCAGTAAAAGAGAGTATGATCCAGTTGCATGAGCTGCCAGAAGCAACACAGATCTCCCCGGTGTCCGCCTTCACAGTAGACAGTCAACTACAAATGGATCCGAAACCAACGTTGTCCGAGGATTGCGTTGAAGAGGTGACGTCGCCCGTTTGTACGGAGGCGGGAGCTCTTTTGACAGAGAAGCGTAAAATTCGTGCTACGACCGCCCTCCAGCCTACCCATACATCTGCTGGGACCAACTCACGAAAGAAAGCGAAGAAGTCGAAAGCCGCCCAGTCTGCTGTAGAATGGAGTGCCTCAGTCACGCAGGACGCACCGTCGATGTCGAGTGCTGATGAGTCGACACTGGAAGACGGCGATAAATCTGCAAAGAAGGTGGTGTCAGGGAAGGTTCCGGGAGATGCATTGCAATCAGTGTCTGTGACAGTGGACGCAACTGGTAGTCCTGGACTACCGCGAGTAGTGCTCTCTTCCAGAGACCCTCGTCTCAAACCACCGGACGCGCTAGCTAAAGTTTCAGCTTCTCAATAATTTGTCCGAACCATTATCATACTCCTGAACTGGATTCTCCCTACCTTGTATTTCTGGAGTCTCATAACTACGTTACCTCGTACTCAAATACTGGCTACCGTCAATGTTAACGGCATTAGAGATCTACGCAATCAAAAGTTGTTATACCAGTTCCTCACGACACATGACGTGGACGTGTGTTTCTTGCAGGAGGTTGATACGCGTAATTTGTCAGCCCTGTATGATTATGATCATCTGGTTAACTTGAGTCCAGAAGGTAGAGGCACTGCCCTGCTCTATTGCCGTGGTATCCGATGTTCTGACTTGAAATTACATCCCTCGGGGAGCGTCGTATCGGCTGTGCTGGATAACATTGCGCTGATTAACGTTTATGCTCCATCCGGTTCCAATCGACGACAGGAACGTGAGCAGTTCTTTCAACATGCGTTAACAGCTCATTTACTTTCCGGTAAAGAGTGTATCATTGCAGGGGATTTCAACTGTACGCTTCAGGCTAAGGATAAAAAAGGTGCTGCCAATTTCAGCCCGATGATGCTGCAATTAGTGACGCAATTACATCTATGTGGTGCCGAGGAGCTGCAGCATGGTAATACGGTGCAATTTACCTTTTTCCGAGGCGCCTCAGCATCTCGAATGGATCGTTTTTATTTATCTGACACCTTGGTTCCCCGTTTCCAGCGCATTGATGTTCATCCCGTTGACTTTAGTGACCACCACGCCATTACGTGTGCCCTACAACTCACGGCTCCTAGTCTAGATACTGGAAGAAGCTACTGAAAATCAATTAAACCCTATTTAAGGATGAGGACTGTCGATTGCATTTTGCTACAAGATGGGCAGCTTTAAAACCCTCTTATCACCGTGTCTACCGTAAATCAGAATGGTGGGCCGTTACGGCAAAACCGGCCATCAAAGCATTCTTCCAAACAATTAGTTTTGAGAAGGCCCGTGAAAGAAGAGAGGTGCTGCAATTTTATAATGAGGTGTTTTGGAATCTACATGAGCAGCAGAATCGAGGTGCCGAGGTCGCTCCGGCTATCAGGAGAATGAAGGAAATAATTAAAGGCAAATAAGATCAAATGCTGCAGGGCTGCGCCATTCGGTCCCCCTTGACTCACGCTCTCTCCGGTGAACAGGCCTCGTTTTATTCATTGGCCAAGGGACGCACTCATGGACAGGCCAAGTACATTTCATCGATCGCCGACTGACGCTGCTACTGGTGTAGTGTTACACGGGACACACCAGCTATTGCCTTATCTTCAGGAGCAATACCAGCGCCTAATTGGCGAGGCTCAAGTGGAACCCATGGCTAGCACGCCGGCCCTGAGTAACCCCGTGGCTCACATTAGTCAGTCCACAGAGGAGAGTCTACAAGGTCCCATTACGGAACGAGAAGTACATCAAGTTGTGCACAATTTGAAACGCAATACGGCGCCTGGCCCGGATGTTCTTTCTTATGGATTCTATCTTGCATTCTAGCCGATAATTAAGGATGAGTTTGTTGCAGTGCTACAGGAATTATGGGATGGAGGCTGGTTTCCAGAACATTTCGCGGATGGAATTATAATTATACTCCCGCGGAAACACTGCCCTCAGGCAGCGATGGACTTTCGCCCAATAACACCTCTTAGTTCAGATTACAAAATCTTTGCTAAGCTTTTGGCCAGCAGACTAAAACCAGCGTATGAGGAGATACTCCATGTTAATCAAACATCTCTTAAACGCAAGAATATTATTGGTGCCCTTACGGAATTAAGAGATGCGGTCGTCCATCTTGAGCAGCACCATAGCTCCTTGGCATTAGCTAATCTGGATTTTCATAGAGCTTTTTATGGAGTTCAGCACAGGTATAACTGGCGGTGTTTGCGCGCAGCTGGGGTGCCTCAACAAATTATAGTGGTGAGTCAAGGGCTTTATCGCCAAGTGTCGTCAAGAATACTTTGTAACGGCTTTTTGTCCACACCTATTCCAATACAATTAGTCAGGCAGGGGTGACCTTTATCTATGGGACTGTTTGCCTTGACACTCAATCCATTACTCCAGATGCTACAAGATAGACTGCAAGGCTTAACTATAGCTGGGGAACGCCTTAAATTAATGGCTTACGCGGATGACGTGACGGTCTTGGCCAAAGATCAGCAGGATATGGAGGAGAGAGCGACGGTGATTGTGACTTACAGTCGACTTTCGGGAGCTCAGCTTAATGCGCACAAATCAGAAATCCTTCCACTGGGCACCTGGGAACATGCACCAACATTACTGCATATGAAGGTGGTTCCACAGACCACTATACTAGGGTTTATATTTACCTCTAATCTAACAGAAATGATTTCGTTTAATTGGACCCAGAAGCTCAACGCGCTACGTTTCAACCTACATGAGATCGCTCTCGAAATCTAACGTTGTTGCAAAGCATCTGGTAAATTCTTACTTATGCCCTGAGTAAACTGTGATATGTGGCGCAGATTTTGCCGCTCCCTAAGCAGTTCGCCCAACGTATTGAGACTCTGCTTGGATCCCTCCTGTGGAGGGGGAAAGCATATTGAGTTGCTCACCCGCAATTGCGTCTTCCTCTAAGGAAAGGTGGATGTGGTCTAGTGGATGTTGACAGCAAGTGCATGGGGCTGTTGGGAAAGAGAGGAGAGTCCTCGTTAATTGGCAGTGAGTCTCCGATTGATAAGAAGTTATGGTATGACCAGTTACATACCGTGGAAAGACTGACACCGAAATTTAATCGTTTGGTTGCCAAGCTTCGTGCTCTTGAAAATTCCGGGGAGCGACTGGAGAAATTTCTGACTACCAAGAACCTAATCTAACTAATACTGATGTAGCCAGGTATTCAACGACCTAATGTGGAAACAAAATGCAGTCGTGATTGGAAATGCTTTTGAGCCAATGCAACCAATTGTAACCTTCAGTCGATATGGAGAGAAACTGTTTATGAAGTTGTTAATGAAACGGTTCCAACTGCAGAAAAAGATGTGGCATCACGGGAGAGGGAATTCGAAGATCTGTGGCGTATGTGTGGAAGATGATACACTTGAGCATCGCCTGTACAACTGTCAGCGAGCTGACTTGATTTGGAACTCCATCCGAGACACATTACATAAACTTCGTCTAGAAGAATACTTACATTCGGTACCACAGCTGGTAAAACTTGAGTTTCGCTTCAAAGACACGAAATTTCATAATTTTTCAGCATGGTTGGTTGCTGGTACACTACATTGGCTGCTGAAAGTTAGGCGAGGAGACACTGTGTTAGGAAGCACCTACGTATATTTTTAAAGCAGCAGAGATGGACCTATATACGGAAGAAAACCTTGCGTTCTCTTGAGCCACATATTTATCACTTGGAACAAATGCAGATCTAAAAGACATTCAAGCAAATAGAACCCTTCACTGGTCTCACAGTACAAACCAATAAAATAAGAAATTTTCTTACCTGGTACGCATTCCCGTCTTAAATAAATAAAAAAGAAATAAAATAAAAAATAAAAAATAAAGAAAATAAAACGTAATAAAGATTAAAAAATAACAAAGTAACCAAAAAGAAAATGAAAAAAAGAAAAGGGCAAAAGAATAAAAGAGAAACGTTTCTTAACCTTTGTTTTTATTTATATGATAAAAAAATAAAAAAGACCCTGATAAAAGGGACAGCTTTATTTCCTTTCCTAAGAAAAAATCTAGATTTTAGAGCTATTTTCGAAAATAAAATATATTCTTCCAGTATTCTGTAAAAAAAACAGCAGCCAGAGTGTCGACTGTCAATTTACTATTAACAATTACCGCGATGATTTTGTTTTGCTAACGAATGGCGAGGTAGCGCCAACTCGATTTAGTTTTGAGTGCTACTCCCTGTTCCTGCAGATTGCTTCTTCTGACGATAACATCATGATCATAAAGAAAAAACAATAAGTACACAATAAATAAAGGTATGATGATGCATAACCTAAAAGTAAACCACAAAGAAGATGTCAAATGTCAAGGAAATATAAAAATTCCTAACGATGATCATGTTTGGTTTAAGAATAGCGTAGTATCGCTTGTAGAAGTTCTTGAGTTCTATTCCATATTTCTTTAGATTGCCTCCTCTGATTACTGCCTAAAATGTATCATGATAGTTTTAAGTTGTATTTAAATGTGTATGTTAACGTCGAATAAGTGGTGGGAAGAGGAGGAAGAGGAGGTGGAGGAGGAGAAGAACAAGAAGGAGAAGAAGTAAGGCGAAAAGAAGTAAAAATTTTGTTCAGTTTGTAGTACTGCATATTCTCCGAGCTAAATGGTTCGTCTAATTGGAGGCATTCCACTGTCGCCAGAATGTTTAAATATCGTGAAAGTAAATTCTAAAAAGAGGGAAAGAGCTTTGTACCATTTGGGGCTCGTAGCAAAGAGGTTTGTTTGTGTTTCACTTATACCAGTCTTGGGGAGATAACAAATAAATTAATGAATAGATAAGAGAACAAATAAGAAGAAACTTAAAATTGCGTAAAATAAACAATAGATAGGAAATAAAATGGAAATTAATTATTCTTTCACACTGGCCGTGTGTAGGCTAAATTGTGGAAACGTTGAGTCAGACTGAAAAAGTCAATGCCATAGCCGGGATTTGAACCACAGATCTTCTGGTTTCCGTCCAGCCGCACTACCATTGTGCTACTATGGCCAACGTGCCGATATGACATTAAATTCTCCAAGTGACGCGTATTTTCCCGGTAAACCACTTAGGAGTTCTCATAAACACATGAGACAACTACCTTAATAGTGGTTGACTATAAAGCCTGGGCCTTAAAGTACTTACAAGTAGTAAGTCGCTATTAAGGTAGTTGTCTCATGTGTTTATGAGAACTCCTAAGTGGTTTACCGGGAAAATACGAGTCACTTGGAGAATTTAATGTCATATCGGCACGTTGGCCATAGTAGCACAATGGTAGTGCGGCTGGACGGAAACCAGAAGATCCGTGGTTCAAATCCCGGCTATGGCATTGACTTTTTCAGTCTGACTCAACGTTTCCACAGGAAATAAAATGTTTCGGATTACGTTTATTGACAAAATTTTCTGCGATGATTTTTCGTTACTATTTGCGAAGTAGCACACTGTGGAACTACGAGTAGTTTTATGTAATATATTTTATTCTTCCAGATCTTTTTCTCTGATTACAACTTCGCCATAAAAAACAAACAGCAAATGTAATTACGCACACTTAGTTTTTGAATCGTGAGTTAGGTCTACATTTTTATATAAGCTTCAACATCTTTCAAAGTCACACCTTGCGCAGTTATGAATATTTTTCCACTCATTTCCTCACCGTATGTAACGTGCATTACACTAACATGCGATAATTGAATTGTGCGGTGAACTATTTATGTTTAAGCGAGATGTGGCTTAGAAAGAATTTAGATTTCGATTAAAACGAGCGGGAAAAGGCGGGTGAAGTGGATGTATCATAGCTCTGTCGAAATACAACCTCACTGCATTACCGACGCAATCGTTAATTCCAACAGGTTGCACCCGAAACATTAGGAAAGGCGACCCGTGTAGCTTCAATCCTCATCACAGAGTTGACCATCTGGTATTAATCTGCGTCTTAGATTTATTTCATGTAAAAAAATACCGCTATATTTGATGCAAAAAGTGAATAATTACGTGAGAGCTTTGTGAGTGTAAACTGCAGTTTTGAAGTTGTTTTATAAAACCTCATATAATTGATTTCTATCATCTACGGCAATACTATTAGGACATATTTCCGGGTATATTCTGTAACGTATGGCTGAAGCTGAACCGCTAACCACTGGCTATTCACTATTTGTTATTTTGTTAAATCGTAACCATAACATCTTGTTGAGAGGAAGAAAGTTATCGTTAACGATAACAAGCGGCGAGACCGTGTTGTTAGCGCCACCAATACCACATTTTCCTTGCTGAAATTTCATTTAGAGGTAAGGAATAAAGAACACCGTAGGAGATAGATAACCTTATGTTATTTGAACATCCTAAGCTGAAACCATAAATTATTGTGTGTGAAAATAATGAAAGTATATGCTTACACGAGAATTACGTAAAGAGTTTCCTAACCTAACTTTTGATCTGTGGTCATTTACGCGGGGGTAAAGAACATTCGAAGAAATTTTTGTTCTGAGATTAATTTCGCCGTCAGAATTATCTTTTAATCAAGCATTTACATTTAATTTTCTGTTATGTAAACTTTGAAATACTGATTTGGGTCAGGAAGTCCTACCAACTATAACTTCCTCATTCCTTTAGCAGCTGATACAAAAGCAAATGAATATCCAAAATGAAAGCAGTTTCTTTGAAATTAAATGCTAAAAGATAGAACATGTATATTACGAAATAACCAGAACTCGTATTTCATGTCAGATTATTATAAGAACTTATATTTTCCTGTAAAATACGAGGGCTGTTCAATAAAGAATGATCATAACTTTTTACAGTCACAATTTTCGCACTAAAATTCAATCTTATTATATTCTCTTAGCTTAATGTGAAACAAACACGTCGTAGTAGTTTCATTGTTGGTACTCCTGCTTCCCGCCTGTGAGAACCAGGAAACTTCAGACACGTTCGGTATCGCCTACCGCTGCAATTATTACGTTATATATAATGGTCTCTGTAATGGCTGCAGGTTAAATGAACTAATTCTGTAAATAGTAACAAGAAATAGAACAAGAAATAGAAAGTACATTGTTCATTCTCCAGTTCTGAGTCTTGCAATGAACTCTCTCCATGGAATATATTCATTATTTTATACTTTAATGAATAATCTTAAAGATTTTGTATGAATTTTCAAGGAATTAAGGGGACGCTCTGGTACAAAAATGGCCAAAAATGCAATTTTTTCACAGAACTTAGTTTGCAGAAATGTTGTCTCCACTGTGTCTAGAATATGACCATTAAATATTGTGTGTCAAATCCACCTGGAGGTTGGTGTGTTTCACGTTTATTTAGACCCTTGGTGTGAAAAGTGGGTTGACAGATATGTCAGATTTCAGTAATAACAGCTAGAGGAAGTCCTTTTGTGGTTTTTAGACTTTAAGGAGATATTTATCTGAAATATATAGATGTTGGCTGCTCTTATTGCACAAGTACTGCTATCTGTTGACAGAAAATTAAAAATATAGCAAATAAATTATATTGTTTATAAAGTAGCTATGCATTCATGTGTTTGTCACACGACTGGACATTGAAGATCTGAATGTCAGACCTTCGGTCTCATGCCAGATTAGGGATAGGCCCTCTACTGGCAGTGGAGTGTTTTGTATGGAAGGATAATATGCGGCAGAAGATGAGGTTTAAGTTATATATATCAGCCATCGGTTGTGTTATTTTATGTGCCTAGAAGTAGCCTCGAGCGTTTGTAGCGCTCTCCCGGATCGATGTTTTACTCACCTAGATCGCGGATGAGAGAGTTGAAGTTGTGGGAGAGGTTTTGATAGAAATAACGTGAAAGGGTATGGATGTAGTCTGTTATTGTGGGGATACGTAGGTCACGTCGGATAACTAGTTTGGGGATGTAACAAGGGGAGTCTGTGGCAATACGGAGGAATCGGGATTGTACAATAAAATTTCAAGGCGGTGTAGGTGAGACTTGGCTGTTTCTCTCCATACATCACCGGCGTATGTGATGGCTGGCCGGAGTACTTACTTATACAGGAGCAGTTTTGTAGGCAGAGACATCACCGATCGTCGGTTATAGAGAGGGTAGAGCATACCCATTCTTTTGCTAACTTTATTAGCCACATATGTAATGTGGTCTCTCCACGTCAATTTGATGTCGAGTAGAACACCAAGATACTTAACTGCATCCATGTGTGATGTTCAATGGCTGTAATACTTGTGTCATTTTAGCAAATATAATGGAAAAATTGTGTAGTGGAAAGTTAATAAAGAAAAAGAAAGCCAAGTTTTTAGCAGAAACCAGACGGAGACATTCCACAGCAGATAAAAGTGAAGAATCTTATGCTAATAGCTCTACAGCTGAAAGTGTTACATTTGCTCCACCAAAGTTGTAGAGCCAGATTACATTCTTGTGCCAGTAATGTTTTGAAGAACTTGTTTTTCAAGAGTATTGTGTAGTGAATGTAAAGAGCAACGTGTTACTGTGAATTTTAGAGAGTTCTATGGTTTTTCTATGAAGATTGTAGTGATGTGCCAAGCCTATGGTTATGTTCTGTATGAAACTTTTTCAAGCATAAGAAAGGGTAAACCCACTGAAAAGAAAAAGGTGCTTTTGATATAAACCTGAAAATTGTAACAATACTTTAGGTGGTATGCAACAGTATACCACTGCTCCAGCTCAGATCAAAAGCCCATGCATTCAAAATGTCCAGTGGGCGTATGCTCCTGGTGGTTTTATAACATAGCTGTTGCAAAAGGTGACAAGCCTAAGAGCCATAAAAATGAGATCCATATAACTCTAAATGCCTATCTAGTGGAGAAAATGGTACCCCTATTCTAAACGTTGTGTTCAAGAGAACTGTTAGAAAGATGTACCAGTGAAAAGACTTAGGCCCGGTTGTATAAAAGATAATCTAAGTTCAAAATATGAAAATGATCTTCATTCAAGCTGAACTTAGAATTTTGGTTGTATAAACATTGATCTAAGTTCATGGCCTCTTGATCTAAGATCAAAGCTAACTGGTGAATTTTCTCCAGTTAACTTGGTTGAACTTAGATCAACAGAACTCCAGAATTTACGCAATAGTTTCTGAGAAGGAAATAAGTAGTGCAGCTTTAAATAAATAGTAAATTAAGCATTTCTGTGGTTACGTGTATAAGTAATTAGCCTCCTTATTTTACAAATGTATGCTAAAGGTGCATTGTTTGTGTTCATAACCTATACATTCTTATTATTTTCAGAATTCAGATTACTCTGATATCTCTGATGATTAGAACTTTCAATTTGAAAACTCTCCTCATGTTTTCCAACATAGAGGAAATTCCATATCAGAACTAAATAACAGAAAATTCAAAATGAGATTTCGACTATCAAAGCATGTAGTTCAAGAACTGGAGCATAGGCTACATGTACAATTAAGAACAGAAATCCTAAGGAAATATGCATTCAATCCAATATTAATGATCCTGCTCTCATTACGGTTATATGCAACTGGAAGCTTCCAACTGGTGATTGGGGATATATTTAATATAGATAAGGGGACTCCGTTTAGAACAGTATACAAACTTGAAAGGGAGATTGCAGCTTTAAGATCTCATTTCATCAGAATGCCTATGGAAAAGGGTGAAATAAGAAGGGTTATGCAAGATTTAACGCATCTTCACTTTTGCTTGAACTTCTATTTTTATATACAGATACAGCAATTTGAAACTTAAAACTTCACTTGTCTTCCATTTTTTGTTTATGTTTTCCAACTCACAGTATTGTTAACAGACGAAAATTAAAAAGATGTACATTGGGCATATAATGAAGATAAAGTAAGCGAAACGATCAACTGTTGATAAATAATGTTTCAATATGGAGTAAACTCTTATATTCTTTATTTAAAATAGGATTATTTCTAGGACAAATAAGCATAAAGCGAAAGAGTTATTTAGTTTTTGTTATGTCTAGATTGGCTATTCTCTGCACTTGAATTAAACAGTGTCGAATAATTTCGATAATTCTCGAATCCATTCGATACAGCACGAAAGTTGCAACATGTTTGGCGATGTTGACACATTTGCTTTTGTGATCTCGGATCAGTACTGAACGGCGTACATTAGATCTAATATCAGCAGTTTACAAACCATGCGGGTTCGTAAACTTGGTTTAATTTTTATCTTCGATTATAAATGAACTGCAGTTAGCGATTTTTATGCAACCGGGCCTCAAAATTCAAACGAAAGTCTATATTAGTTTAATTTAGAATATTTGCTCCAAGAAGGTCTTTATTTTAGCCAAAAAGTTTGACATGGATGTGGAATAAGCCATATCCCTTGTAAATAAAGGACAGCGTTTAACTAAATTGGCAAAGAAGTCAGAAAATTATCCTCTTTTCGCCAAAATAAGTAAACACAGAGATAAACGTCGTGTCAAGTGTTTGGCGACTCTTAAATATAGAAATCAAAAGGAGAAATGCAACAAAAGTGGCAAATGTCAACAAAGAAGATTTGAGGCTGAAAGTTGAGGGAGAATTCTAATGAGAGAATGAAGTGCAATGTTTCCAATGAATGAGTTCTAAAACTTCAAATAGATTTTTCTCCGTATATCAATTTTCATGCCTTGGAGTAAACATTTTTGCAGTAAATATTGTTAAATAAGGTAGAAATTTTCAGAAAAAGAAAATAGTTCATTGGATTGTTGATCACATTCATACATACTTCGAAGGGACCAGATTGAAAAGAAAACTGCCTCAAGACATCCATCCTACTCACTGATTCAGAAGATAGTGACTTTTCTCACTAATTCAAAGTAGATCGTCTTTTTTTTTCTCATAACACCACTAGCCTCGCATATCTGACCTCGCTTTTCAATCGTTATCCATCTTATTTAATGTTATTGGATGTGCTAGTTATCCAGTTATATACCTTGTCTTTTATTATCTTTCATTTAAATGTGTTCTTAATTGTTTTCTGTTTATACGAGGTACGTCCAGAAATTAAGTTCTGTTTGGTAATAAAATTAAATTATGTACAGATACAGAAAAATTATCTATAGCTCAAAATTCTGCAATTCTTTGAACTACTTCTGCACATAAACACCAAAATTTTGCAGGCATTTCTCATAGCGAGGCACAAGTTTTTGTATACCTTCTTCATAGAAGTTTGCCGCCTGTGTCTTCAACCAGTTGGAAACATTTTCTTTCAGCTCTTTGTCATTGTTGAAGTGTTGACCGCCAAGGAAAGATTTGAGATGCAAAAACAGATGAAGATCGCTAGGAGCAAGGTCAGGACTGTACGGTCAGTGGTCAAACACGTCCCAGCCAAATCCCTGTAGGATGTTTTTCGTAGCATTTGCAGTATATGGTCATGCGTTGTCGTTAAGAAAAACAACACCTTTGGACATCGCAAATATGCCGATAAATTTCAATTGGTTTCATTTTCCTAGCATTCAGAAATCGAATCACAGATCTGATTTCACAAGCGGCGGGATTTTCAATCAACACCGACATTGTAAGCAAGCACAGAAAAGCGTACGTGGCTGACAGCAATCTCACAGTGGCGCACGTTTCTTCTCCTTGATACACCCCGTAGGGGACGGGATCCGTCCCCTTCTGGTACCGTTGTGCGGGCGCTGCGGACCCCTAGGACTGGTGGTACCTCTAACGTTACTAGAGGAACCTCGGGCCGAACATTCGAGCCTCTCCCTGATAGGGAGTTGTTCGGATTGGGTTGGACTCGAGGGCCATTGGTTCCCGATATATGTGGGAGATCGGGTACGTCTCCGGACGGGGTTGAGTGAAGCCATTAATATTCCCGCGTACTAGCCATCATAGCTAGTTGAAAGTGTGCTAGATCACCAGGCGGCCCCACCGAGGTCATATCGGTAGCCTACCCATTTTGAATTTGGCGCACGTAAGTGGCGTATCCACTTCCATCCCATCTTGAGTCCTTAGGACCAGATGGCGAGGCTTGTTAGTGTCTAGGTCTTGCCCCATGGAAAGAGCCTCGGAGGTGCCGGGCGCCCTCTCGGGACAGCTCGGTAACTCCCTGGTAGAAGGAGGCCCGGGTCCTTGGTCCTAAGGGTCCACGACTAATGGGAGTAGATCCTCTGGCATGAATTGATTCTCCTTGATACAGAGCGTCTACCGTACATGTGCCGAACTGCGATCGCAGCGCTGCAGCAGAGATAAATTGAAACAGAACCTACTTTCTGGAAGCCCATTGGATTATAAATTAATCACCTATTGTATATGCTAGAGGACAATAATTCCTCAGTTCTCAATTTGTATGCAATACTTATGTAATTTATCAATGGCATGTATAGCAATACTGATGATCAGCCAAATAATAAATTAAAAAAAAAACACTCATAAATAAAAGTATATGATTTCTTTCTTTGTAAATATTAGTAAATATTTCTTTTTATTCTCTTCAAAAGAGAAAAAAATTCATAATTCTAATAAATATTAATATTTTGTTAAAACACTACGCAGTTTTATTCCATATGCATTGAAAAATTGGCATACCAAATTTCACGCCTCTAATTTGATTCTAAAGTCCAAACAGTATACCATTTACTATTATACAATTCATTTAAAGAACACGTTGAATAATTTTTAGTTTCAAAACTATTTAACATAGAGCAGTGAAACTTATACCATCAGTATATCATGGCAGGTGTAACTTAATCTAAAAGTTTCATTAAAATTGACTAATTAGGGAAGAAAATCCAGTTGGTACCAGAGTGTCCCCTTAACAATATGATCTGGTATTTAACATGAGAATTTGAATAACAATACTGTTTTGACAGTTACTGCTTTCTTTTAGTATTCTATCTTATTAGAATAATAAGGTAAATCACATTTACTTAAATATTATGAGTAATTCATTTGCATCGGTTGCGAAGGATCTATAGCTCAACATTAGTTTCAACATGGTAACTATAACAGAAAACACTCAAAAGTGATATAACATGCCTATAACTAGACCGCGAACAAAATGCAGCTGGAGGCGTGGCTTACCAACACTGGAGACCTCTACCTTTCCCCCTCCATCGTTATTTTAGGAGGGCTCTCCTACACCGCGCGGGCTGCACTGGCTATCTGTTTAACTCACTTTCGCGTTCATTGTTGCATTCACTCTTTGCATATTCTACCGAATCACTGTTTTGTTCCTCAGGGTTTAAAGAAACTATGATTCAACGTATTTGTTGATCGATTGTGAGGTCATGTCCGAGGTAATTATTTTCTGTTAACTCTGAAAATCCAAACAGCATCAGAATACATGCATTTCGTGTGGTCTGCGCTCTGTGGGATGAAGGATGGGAGGGGTGGGAGTCACGTGATGCTAGGAGGCGTAGAATGGGAGAAGGCTCTTCTCGCGGATGTACACACCGACCGCAGTTTGATTTGCGGTCAACCTGTAATTCAGTTATTACAAAGAAACGTTAGCAAAACGTTCGCTTAACATTCTATACATTGCTAAATTATCCAAATGATATAAATAGCATGGTACCTAACTTTTCTATTAATACAAAGACACTTTGAAGGAAAACTGCAGCTTTTGCTTAGTTATATAAAGAGATATAAATAAGAGAAATGATAAAATTTAGGTTTAACTAATCTCAAGTTCTAATTGTAGACAAAATAAAGTGCAAAATCCCTGATGTTGCAAGTAGAAGGTCCTTTTTTAGGTTAAATCAATATAACGCCAGAAATTTAAGGCAAATTAAAACAATCAACCCTAATAGCTAGGTTGCAATTAATGTAATAAAGAGTACTACCCTCAAGAACAACACTGATGGTGATAATAGAAATAATATGAATAATAACACTGGTCAACAATGAAAATTTTAAATAAATAATTTCTGCTGATTCCTAGGTATTTGTGCCAAATCCTAGAGTCAAGTTAGAAATGCTCCAACACCCACCAATTTTTTAAACAAAAATGTTATCATGATTACACTGGGCAACGATGAAAATGTTCCGGGATTAAAAATAGTGAATATACATATATTTCCATCTGCTGAATTCAAAAATCCCCATAAAAATGATAGATTAGCTCTTGTTTTGAAGATAAAGTGACATTTCACTTTTAGAGTGAACATTTTAAATTTGTGGGAATTATGTTAGGGAGTTGTCACACCTGTCAAATAACAAAACATAATCCGAGAGAAATTTTGGAAATTAAGTGAGGCAAAAGTTAAGGAAGGCATTTTTGTCGGACCACAAATAAGATAGCTTGTAAAGGATTTGACCAAATTTTGGAGGGGAAAGAAAAGAAGGCTTGGGAAGCCTTCAAGGGTGCTGTTAATGGATTTTTAGGCAACAAAAGAGATGACAACTACAAGCATTTTTTGACCGTGCTCCTACAAAAGTACCGTAACCTTGGATGCAACATGTCCCTTAAGATCCATTTTCTCTACTACCACCTAGACTTCTTCCCTCCTAGTTGTGGAGCTGTTAGTGATGAACATGGGGAGAGATTCCATCAGGACATTTCTGTTATGGAACAAAAATATCAGGGCCGTTGGAATGAAGTAATGTTTGCGGATTACTGTTGGTCTTTGTATAGGGATTCTGCGGAACTTCATAACAAGAGGCAAGCTAAAAGATGAAGAGGTCAATAGGCCACCACATGATTCTCTTCAGACACGACTATCTGAGAAGTATTTTTGCCGTAATTTAGAACTCTTAGCGTGTAATTACCAGTTAGAAAAATCAAATGCCCTTTTATTGTTGTTAGCATGCATGTAATTAAAATGTATCCTTTTCTCTCAATCCGTAGGAAGTGCCTCATGAAGTGCTCGAAACATTCAAAAATTACTTTTTGTTGCCCAGTGTTGTCAGCACAGGACGGTAAATGTGCTTATTAAAAAAAAGTAGTTTTATCTTATTAGGTCAGCACATAGGGCAACAAAAGACATATTTGCTTTAGGTGATTGTTGTCTGTGACTTCAGGAATGACAGTGTCCAACAATGAGCGTCTCCAAAGCTATGCCTTTACCGTCCAGGTAAATGTTTACTCCAACAGCAGACAAAGAATGCTTGTTGCAGATACAAGGTGTCCTGCATAGTTGCCAAAGGAGTAGAAGCTAATCCTGAGTGTTCTCAGTTTTAAATTAACAAGTGCAGTGTTTCTAATAGTGTATTTTCTTAAGTATTGGGAAGTAGGAGAATAAATGTCTCGCAAAATGTGTAGATGATAAAAGCAATCATTGCTTTTTAGGTATGACATTCATAATTTCCCTATGCAGCTACATTGCAGTACAGATTGATGTATATCTGTAGGTGACGGGACATGCCGTAATATCCCACTCTCATTGAAGTTCAGCTATTGGATCATTCAGCTACCTCTTGATTAATTGCTGTATCTGAAAATAAAATCAAAACATGGAAATGCTAACAAGCTCTTACTTTTCCGTGAATGGTATTCACAGCAAAGCATTAACTAACATGTTATCTCGTCTTAAAGTACAACAATCATTGACAGTGATTTGCATTTTGAAGCCCGGTAAAAATGCGGCTCTACCCGCCAGTTTCCGCTCCATTAGCCTCCTGTCAGTCCTCTCGAAAGTTTTCGAGAGGCTTGTTTTAGCCCGCTTGTCGTCCCTACTGGGGGACATTCAAGCTATCCCTCCCCATCAGTTTGGTTTTCATTCTGGGCACTCGACAGCACAGCAGTTGCTCCGTTTGGTGGAGCCCGCTGCCCTTGGTTTCCAGGAAAGGGCATACACCGCGGCAGTGTCTCTGGATGTCGAGATGGCCTTCTCTACCAGCTGGCATGCAGGTCTCCTATATAAGCTAATCAACCTGGGGCTTCCTACACATATGGTACATCTTCTACACACTTTCCTTAAAAACAGACACTTCACAGTCACTGTGGCGGGAGATCTATCTACTAGAAGACCCATCAGAGGCGGAGTCCCCGAAGGCTCTGTCTTATCCCCTACGCTTTTTAGCGTGTATGTGGCGGATCTCCCCACAAAGCTATATGTCAACATAGCCCAGTATGCAGATGATGTGCTGCTATACAACACAGATAGAAACGCACGCAGAGCCTTCAACCAAATACAGTAACACCTAAGCCTCATTCATGACTGGTGCAGGCTTTGGCGATTTTCCATCAACCCGGAACAAAGCCAAGCCATACTCTTCACCAAGCGTTACTTTCCCGCCAACATACCCTCCTTTAACTATTCTGGCAGAAGGATAGAGTGGACAAACTCTCTCAAGTATTTGGGTGTAAAGTTCGACAAGGGCCTAACTTTGGGGGGTCACATCCAGGAGGTAGCTCATCTGACATACGGACCTTCGGCTTCGTTATACCCCATGATGCAGTCAGGGATGCCAACACCCCTTAAGTTGCGCCTTTTTCAGGCTTTAATTCTTCCAATTATGCTTTATGCGTGTGAGATCTGGGGCATGGCCGCAGGAACCAATCTGCGACTACTCCAGCGTGTACAAAATAGATGCCTTAGGGTCATCTATTCTGTGTTCTGGAGGTTTCCCGTGAGATACCTTCATGAAGCCTCATCTCTCCACTATGTGGAAGATGTCATTAGGCGCCGAGGCACAAAATTCTACGCGAGTTTGCCTCAAAATCAAAGCGCCCTGGTTAGGTCTCTAGGGAACTATAGATCCTCAGAAAGACGCTACAAGCTATACCGGCTACCCCACATGGCATGCGGGCACACCCGGTAACAATAAAGTGGTTATTACAACTTCAAAATTATTACTATTTGAAAATTCATTAATCATTCTAAATTAAACTCTTCCTAAATTTTCTCTCACCAGCGGTGCACTCAAGCGTTGCACCCGAGTTGCTTAGCATGAGGAGCTACGTCTACCTCCCTTCTTTTCATCCACCTAAATTTAAACCCACGCTGCAAAGCCCCTCATATCCTGTCATTAAGTGGTTAAGTGTAGGACAGGTACACGAATGACACACGTCGTGCTGACCCTCTGTCAGCCGCCAGCTACTTGAATGAATGAATGAATCATTGACACCTCCAATAACAATGAGAGTTTTAAACACAAATACATTATCATGCTTATTTCTATGGACCTGGAGTAAGTAGCGAAGATAACAAAAATCAACGCTCTTTCTTCTAAATACAACTTTCAAAGAGAGACTGCAAAACATCAAACAGCTACAAATTGAAAAACTGAATCATAATTTGGATCAGCATATCGCTTTCGTGATCAAGTATGCTAGCGCTCCAAGTGGTTTCGTGGTACACTAAACCTCTCGTTGCCATTTCTTGTATAGCGGCTCCATTCCCGAGGTAGGAACTGTTTTCCTTCATAAATCGACAGAAAGAACAGAATACAGAGAACAGAAACATAGGTATTAGGGCTTAGAAATTTAGCTTAACGAAAATGCACGTTGTGAGTACAAAAAAAAAATGTGTGTGCTTAAGACCATACTTCAGAAGTGAAAACTAAAGAACTCTTCATTACAATGGAAATTAATTGTTCTTTCACACTGGCCGTGTGTAGGCTAAATTGTGGAAACGTAGAGTCAGACTGAAAAATTTAATGCCATAGCCGGGATTTGAACCACGTATATTCTGGTTTCCGTCCAACTGCTCTAACCCTTGAGCTACTATGACCAACGTGCCGATATGACATTAAATTCTCCAACTGACTCGTCTTTTTCCCGGCAAACCACTTAGTAGTTCTCATAAACACATGAGACAACTACCCTAATGATGACTTACAACATGTAAGTACTTTAAGGCCCGGGCTTCATATTTCGGACCACTATTAGGTCAATTAATGGAAATTAATTGTTCTTTCACACTGGCCGTGTGTAGGCTAAATTATGGAAACGTAGAGTCAGACTGAAAAATTCAGACGAGAAAATACGAGTCAGTTGGAGTATTTAATGTCATATCGGCACATTGGTCATAGTAGCTCAATGGTAGAGCTGCTGGACGGAAAGCAGAAGATCCGTGGTTCAAATCCCGGCTCTGGCATTGAATTCTTCAATCTGACTCTACGTTTTCATTACAAATTATTCTAAAATATTATTTTCAAAAATTTTATGTAGGCACTGATTTTTGCACAAAGAGGCCAGTTGCGAGCTAAACATTTCATGCATTTCGCTAAGTGTGCTCTCAAATGAAAATACTCTGAAACAACTTAATGACAACGGACTTGCCACCGTGCGAAGAGGGTTATACATAAAGGATCAATAAAGGAAGTAAAATCTAATAAGATAATATACATACATCTTATTTTTATCTTATTTTTATATTAAAATACATGCTATTTCACAATCATATTTCATACTTTGTTTCTTGCTGTTACACATATTTCGTTGCATGTTTATTTATAACATCGACGTTTTTGTTCGACGTTTTTGTTCGACGTTTTTGTCCGATGTTTTGACTTTAGATTTTTATTTTCGAACTAAATAATATATATTTCAATAGTTTTTCTAAAAAATCAAATTTATATATCAAATCTTTTGACCCTCGTTCGGTCTTTCGGTTTGTGGAAAAACATAACCTATAAGTTGTAAATGAAAATAAACGCAAAACGTCATTCTAATACGTGGTAATTTTATTATTTACGGGTAATTACATTTAATTTATTGATGTTTTACGTTTTCCTGCTCACAATAGAAATAAATTGTCTATAAAAATAACCAGTTCTTAAATGAAACATCTCTTTCACGAATTCCTAACACTTTTATTTCCAATTATCACACTCGTTTTACTTTTTGTTATTATGGTTTTAATTATCCAAATGCCAAACTTCGGTGATATTATATGTTCTTTCTCGCTATTATTATTGTTTGAAGTGGAATTTTACATGTTGTCGAGTTGTTAAATGACAGAAGGTTATCTGACAGGATCGGATACTGGTACTTGACAGACGTTTGTAAGAAAGACCCTAACACAAATTATTTTTTTAACGAAACTCCAGTAGGGTTTCTGAATTTTTCATAGTATTTAACATATGTTAAGACATACCTGGATGCGCGTTGTTGATACGCTGTTGAGTGCCACAGAAACTATACGGTGTATAGCGGTATGGACAACATAAGACTGAAATAACGAATGAGTGTTGGGGGTTAGTTCGGATTGAGCCGACTCGAGCCGAATGAGCGTCATATACTCCAGCATGACGGCTCAGTTTAATTCAGTAGCCAGAAAAAGTGCTAAACGCGCGAAAAGGTTTTCACTTCAACAAAGTACGTTGACTAGCTTAACTATTTGCATTTGATACCAGTAAAGTCTTTAGTTCTCCCAAAGTTTCGATACCGAGATATTTTTTGACACACCTTATTAAAAAGGCTTTTTATAAACAAAATCTCTATGTGTATGTATGTGTATGTGTGTAAATAGCAAAAGCCAAAAACAAAAGACAGTTAAAAACCAAGCACGATATATACATTTCAACATCTTTAAAGGTGCGAAAGTAAGATTTTCAGCAAAACCCAGTAAAAGCGAACCACTATTATCATGGAGAAATTTTCGACGGTTTTTTTATTTTCTCAAATGAGTTGATTTAGATTAAAATATAATATTTAAAGATACTTTCCTGTGTAATATGTATTGTATAAATCGTCTCTAATATATTTTTTAGTTCTGGATGATTTTTGCAAAATTGGTAAGCCGTAAGAGATATTTAGACAAAATGTTACTACAAAAATAATAGATCTTGTTAAAACACATAATTTATGTAAAATATTTATTTGTGTAGTAAACTATTTCTGTTTTCTTTGTTGTTATTTGATTGAATTTTCTAATAATTACTGGTTCTTTTCTTAAATGGATAATAGTTGGTTATTACTGCCTGAGGTGGGCATTTCAAAGTCATCACGTAACGACAAGCTCTTGATAGTTTTTCCTAATATTAAACTTAAGAGATTAGCATATTTATTAGTACTGTCGCGAATCTATTATTACGATAGTGCGGCTTGACATACACAAAGGGGCAGATAGTGTAGCACGGAGATAAAGGCCGGATAATACAGCGCGGAGATAAAAGGGCTTGCCGAAACAAGTAAGGATAGTTAACTGGAGACTTCTAGTGACATCTTGATTGATAAAGAACATTCCACAACGTTCTTGAATTATGAATGGTCGTATAAAAGGAGGCCGGGGTTAGCTGGACAACAGTCGTAATGGGAGAGTGTAATCGGAGCTGAATCGTGTGGCTGCAGCAGGGTTTTGAAAGTGAACTCTTTGTTGTGGTCAACGACCTTGGAAGATTGTATTCGTGTATGTTACATAATTCTGCCACTGTAAGGATTGACCATAGTGTATTTTTACGGAAATAAAAAAACATTTTTAATTTCTGCAAATTGAACTTTTAATTCTGCCAACCCACAAAGTCACAGTATGTATAAGGAAGGGTGTGATATGACAATTTCTATAAGTGTATGTTTCGATTTAACACTAAATGGGTAGAATTAACCCCTGAAATTGTTAATGGGTTTAATATTAATACATTTTCTCGTTAGGAAGTTAAGTTCTAGAATTTTAGAAATTCCATAGCGGTAAATTATATCAAATAACACCATCTAGCACCATTTGTTGAACTTTGGCGATGTTTTTGTAGATAGCTGCAGAATTTGGACGTCCAGAACATTTATCGTTTACCAGGCTCTTACGGCTATGTTTAAATTCAGCTGCCCAAAATTTCACTGTGGTAAATGATGGTGCAGAGTTCCCTTACACAGAATCCAACTCATCTTTGATTTGCGTAGGCCAATTGCATTTCAAAATCAAATATTTAATGACAGCTCGACACTCGATTTTGTCTATTTTCATAAACCCCTCACATCAAATCACTCAAACGACTGTTACATAGCAACTGAGCATCCAAAATGGCTGAAACTTTGCTGAGTAACTGTCAACAGATGAACAACGAAATTCACTAGCTTTTCTTTACGAGTGCTGTATTCCTCATGTTGAGCTCGGATACTTTTTAGACCACCCTCGTACCTAGGCTAATTAAGTTCCAAAAGAAAACACAACTCCAAATTTCACATACTGTCCTTCCAGTGGTTAGCAGCAATAGCAGTATCAAAAGAAATTACAGAAATAGATACTTAAAACTGCTAATTGTGCTCCACCCCTGTACCTGGTTTCGTAACACGGGGGCCTGCATTCCAAATTCTTATAACTTTGTTCAATTTAGAAAAACATGCACTCAATTCTTAACATATAATTAAAAATAAATCAAAATAAAAAAATAAAAATGACAGATCTATAACAAAAACTTGGCAAAATATATGTTGATGCAGTTATACTGGTCAATGTCGTTGTGCGCATAAGTTCCTCAGCTTCAATTCTATGTCTTGGGAAAATAGGAAGCCATACCGTTCGTAATACAATATCAAATAACGACGGGAACGTTGCATGTTTGTTTTTGTTTACTTCAACATTAGTAGCTATGGAGCGTTGGCCAGTGGCACACTGTGCTTGAGCCGTGCTTTTCTTTCACGAGAGTAAGTCTGCTGTGGCAACGCGGAGAATATTGTCGCAATAGTGACTGATTTGATCATTGCAGATGCTAGAGTTTGTATTGATAATGTAGTAGTGACGTCACGTGTGTGCGTCATCACCCTCTGGTGGCATAAGTGAGTCTGGTGTGAATCTCTTTGTCTTTGTGTGCTGGCATTTGTCTAGATCGTTCGTAATGCCCTATCTGTAACGGGTATGTGGTCCGATGGACCAACTTTGTAATTATTTAGTATAGTAAATCTTCTTATAAAATTAATTGTGGTTTTAGTTAGTGCTACTAAACCTTTATAAAAATGAATTAGTAGGAATCCCAAGCTCTCAGCCTAGCATAAATCCCGTCTGAGTTAGTTTCCCCGTGCACGATCTGGCCACGTGGCATCTTAATCGGTGTCCATCGACAGTCAGGTCGTCACAATATTTCGAGTTCATTTTAATGTGCCCAGGCACGGTACAGTGCCTTCATGGAAAACAACTATGTAATGGTTCAATAAGTTTGCAACATGTGATAGAGCCCTAGACATTAAACATGGTCCACCTAAAACAGTGAAGACACCAGAAAATACTGTGTGAGTGAGAAAAGTTTTTGAATGCAGTCCGCATCGTTAACTTCATAAACGGTCAAGCGCATTGGACATTTCTCTTAGGTCCCAGTGGCCGTGGATAAGGCTCTGCGGTTTGTTTTTAAAATCGGTTTTAATAAACAAGTCTGACTGGTATTTTATATTTATTAGTTTTAGAGATTTTAAATTTTTAGGACTGGGATGAGTTTTTTATGTGCTTTTAATAGTTGAGTGTTTTTATTTTATCTTACTTTTTAACTTTGTGTAGCTTTTAGTTTTTAGAGTTGACTTCGGGCCCTAATGACCTTGTTGTCGACGGGCCCTAAAACACTACACACTCACACTCACTCTTAGGTCTCATATCTTTATATCTTTAGGACGCATGTTATTGAATTCAGTTTTAACCGTACAAAACGCAAGTGACCCAAAAACTTCTCCCTGCGGGTCGACCTTCAAGCGCTATCTTCTGCAGCATCATTGTGTGGCCTTCGCTGTCACCCAATCTTACAGTTCTTGATTTCTTCTTGTAGGGGTATTTGAAACAAAAGTCTTTACTGGAAGCGTTGAAAGAAGCCACTACTGAAAAAAAAAGTTATGTCTATAGCTGGAGACCTAGTGCTCGCGTGTTTTTCCAGTTTGATTGCTTGTAGAAATGCCTGAACACTAATGGAGGTCATCTAGAAGCTGTTATTTTCAAGACATAATTCTAAAGCATGACGTAAATAGATGGCACGTTGTATACCTTCAGTTGGTACATCTGTTATCTTCCCCTCCTGTTCGAGTAATTAAGTTAAAGCCCCCAGATGTAGGGAGCTTGCACTACACCACCCGGTATATGGAAAATCTAGAACTTTTTGAATACTTTTTTCTTATTTCTAGCGACCTTCTAGCATCGCGATGGCGACAACTGGTTCTGTGTAGAGAAAGCTCTCGGCCGAATCTGTTTTGTTAGCTTACCTTTTCGTCTGGACCATGCAAGAGCTGTGTGAGGGATTTGTAATTTTAATACAACACAGACACGAATAGAAGTGTAGAAAATGTATGTCCATGACAGACTAAGACGAATATAGTTTCCATTCCATAGTGAAAACATTTGGTTGGCCGCAACCATCTGTGTTTATAAGAGAGGAAATGAATCAATTACTGTTGAAATGCTGAAGGCTTAGATCAGCTATCATAAGATATTCATAACAATAGATTTATACAGCTCTGACTCGTTGTATGCGATAACACCATGTAGTAAAATTAATGTAAAATAAATAGAAATTAATTCTGTGTGTTCAAGGAGATCTTTATCTTTTGTGCAGTAAGATGCTCTCCATCTCTTGAAGTTTACTATTTACGTAAAAGTCATCCAGAATGAAGAGGAATTTTGAGGACATAGCCAGAAAGTTCAAGATATTTATTTCATTTTTATGAAAATATTTAAATATATGGCACTTTGATGAAAATCGTTACAGCCATTTTCAGGAATGTAAAACTAAGGTAGAATATTCCATGTAAACGTAATTCTGGAATGGAGGACTGTCTTGAAAACCTTTGGATGATAATAAACTTCAACACCATTCTTTATTTTTGAGTTATGCTGTTCACAGACAGACAAAAGAACTAGCTTTTTCATTTATGTTCAGGGAGCCTCAGAACGTGTATTTGCAGTCAAAGTGAGTAACATAAAATACTTCCCCTACCTGCTGCGTACATGGTAAAATATGAAACACAAAGCAGACGGCTACCTTTAACAATACACTCTTATTAGATAAGGATTTACTGACCGATTATAGCTGTGCGTGCGCATTGCTGGTTTCACATCCACTAGACGACAGATCTTAGCAGGTGTAGCTCAAGGTTCAGTTGTAGCACCATTCCTCTTTAATGTATCCATTTATGATCTTCCTGCTTTAGCTTCAATTTTCACGGCTCTATGTGCTGATGAGACTGCTCTCGTTTATTCTCACTCGAATATCCGTCATGCCATTCAGGAACTGCTAACTGCGCTGGATCGACTAGCACCTCACCTGGTTATGAATCCTAACGGAACACTAACACGACAGAGGTTAAGATCTTCTCATTACGTCCTTATAGAGACCCTCCTTCACTACAGCTGCTCAACGAACATGTCTCATGGTTACCTACCAGAGTGCCAGTGAAATACCTTTGGGTGCTACTGGACACTCGACTTACTTGGAACGCCCACATCTGTCGGCCTGTTACGCTTGCGTTTGATTGGCTATCAAAACTGGACCCTTTACCCAACAGGCGCACCTTACATGGTTATGAATCCCCCTTTTTCTTTACACATCTCTAGTTCGTCCCATTTTTACCTATGCAGCCCCAATCTGGGGTAGCACCAACAAGACCAATCTCCGCCGAATGCAGGTATTATAAAACAGAGTGCTCCGTACAGCTACAAATGACACAATGTTTTCTTTTTATTTATCCAGATTTATTGAACCCTAATTTACACAGTGCTATATTAGGATTAGAGTTGATACATAAAAATATACAATTTTAACAAAAATATTTTAAATACTATAAGGAAGAAATTATGTTTTACTCTGATGCATATTAATTTAAACTATTTCAGACGTTTAAACACTGAGTTTATAATCGTCATGAAGCACCTACACTGTTGTGGCTTCGTTACCAAAGATGTGAGCGTAGCAGAAAATTCAGTTCCTAGAGAGCTAGCTTGAATATTAATTCTTGTCTTTCTCTCCAGAAAATAAGACAACAGAAAAGGAGATGAACCACAGTTTGACTTTCTTCACCACACATGCACTCGGGGTTGGATGTTAAGTGAAACGTGATAGGTATTCACCAAATTTACCATGTTCACCTAAAAATTGTGTCAAAACAAAATTTGGTACAAGAGATTCACATTTTCTCTGTCATATACACCAGGGAAAAATAATGTTTTTGTTAAAGTTCCATTTGGAATTGTTAGCAATTGTGGTTCCATTCTATAAGAATATGTTGCTGTATTATTCTCCTTACAATAGGACATAAAGAGCATGTCACAAGAAGATTGGATCCTGCAGCCTTCTTAGCCAAGCAAAAGGCTCTTTCGTTACCTAAAATTCCACTGTGTCTTTAAGCAATCATATGCAAATAGGTCCTGGATGGGTTTGAAGCAATGTTCTGATTTCATGTGCTAATGAAATTAAATTGTATTTTCATTAATAGCGAGTAGAGCGGATTGTGAATCACTAAGAATACGAGCACTGTTCCCATTAACAGTACCCATTTTATAGCTTCTTTAATTGCTAAAAGCTCCGAGTGGAATACAGAACATTCAGGTGACAATTTAAACATGGAGTGAGTTAGTTCCGTTTGGTTTTCGTAAACAACAAAGGCACATCCTACAGCAGATACATTACTTTTAAATTGGTAACGCGAACCGACTGTATATATGTAATACCATGAAAATTACGTATTTCGTTTAAACAGGTTACAAAACTTGATGGGTGTCCTGCTGTGGTAGGATGCTCCGGGATTTGCAGTTTTAAGTGAGACAGGTAAGACGCATATTCACGTTCATGTCTTAAATTCATAATAGTTGCTGTTGATAAACCAGTGAGAGCCAAAGTTTCGATGTTAGTTATAATCTGAGCTGCATCAGTGGAGATTGTACGATATCCTCGAATTATGCGAAGGAGGAATTCCCTTTGAATTTGTGCAAGTTTTTAACTGCCAATTTTTTATTAAGAACATCGTGGAATGCAGATACAGCATAACAAATTAGTGGCACTACAGCACCTTGATATATAATTTTAAGAATACTAGAATTCAGACCCTAGGTGGGTCTTGTTGTTGTTGCGAGGGCACCAAAGAGCTTGCTCGCTCTTTCAGCAATATACTCAAAGTGTGATCGAAATGTTAATTTACAATCCAGTATAATGCCAAGGTATTTTACCGTAGATACCACCTTCAAATAAATCCAAGGGCTGACATGGCATTTCTTTTAGCACCGCCAGGAGGTCCCTGGAGCTGTTACCTACAATCTCGGCGCTCGCACTCGGCAACCAACTTGCCTCAAGCGCAGACTACTACATGGTGAAAAAAAAAAAAAAAAAAACCAAAGCCGGCGGATGTCTCTAACAATACAGTCTTATCAGATAATGGTTTACTGACCAACTGTAGCTGTTATTTTCAGTGCTAGAAGTGAACAGTAACAAAAGTTGTTAAATTTTTATTTTTTCCTTCGTGCATTGTCATATTTTAATCGATTCTTAGGTCTTTATTCGTAGTCTAAATTTTACCTCGTGTGGTTATAGTTCCCACCCAAAAACAACCATAAAGAAGAGACCTAAGTATGAATAATGTTAAACCTTTAATGGTGTTTAAGATTTATTAACAAACCAGAGTAAACAGTTTTAGTGCTGATTCTCAAAACATCACATGATGCGTAAGTTCTATATTGAGGACAGCGTTGAAGGGGAAGCGAATGAGAGGAAGAAATTGAAAAGAATTTTGAGGCGAAAGATGTGTGGATATTATAGACGCAATAGACTGTCCACGTCTAACTGCATATGAAAACAATTTAAAAAAAAGATATCTAAAACTAAAGGCGGATATGAAACTCACATAGGACGGGCTTCAGCAACAGATGCTGAAATTACCTAAGCATCTTGTTTGTTAACGTTTAATTAAAAGTTTACCATAGTTTCAGATATGCGTTTCCACAGCAAATTGCTTACCTAACATCTTGTTAACGTTTAAGACAACTGTCAATATGGTGGTTTCTAAACGTGGTTCGATGCAAGTTTGTTTGCATCTTGCAGCGCCCTCTGTGTCAATAGCAGACAGCCCGTTGAGGCATGTAATGTTCTTGATTTGTTTGAATGACAATGTCAACTGAAGAAATCTAAATGCAGAGGAACTAAGACATTAATTATACAATTACTGGTTCCTATGTATAGGGTGCGACAGTGTTCCGCGATAAATTTCAGTGAAATTCGCGTATTTCTTGCAGTTCCCGTAAACAGGTAAAGTAAAACGTCCGATATGTTTAGAATGATTTAAAACTCGTCGCAAACACTACATTGCACGAAATTGTGTTATCGCTGATTAACGTTCAAATAAATCCAAACTGCTTCTTGAAATATTTGCTTCGGAAAGCACAAAATATGGTTTTAGAAATAGCAAAATCATCACCTACCATGATTTTTCCCTTGTTTCTTTAGCCATAAAACCAATGGCCATGTACTGCTTCAGGTTGGAGTGTCCATTGAAAGCCACCATACATTCATTCACTGCACAAATGAAGATGGAACATAGGCTTCAGAAACTGTTTTGGTCAAAGTAGGTCTAAGTTTGTGTAGTTTGTCATATCCCGGTTGTCTCTTCTCACTGAAAAGTGAATTGTCATTACAATGAAGATTTTATATTTCCTCCTTGTATCGCAAAAATGTCATTACTGATGACATAGCAGGCACGTCCAAGATTGGATCACTGCTCCAATAATTCTCAATACGTGAGAGCTGATGTATGCCCATCAAAATAAGCATTCCCATTAATACCTTCAATTCAGGTATAGAAATATCGTTCCAATTTGAGGTTATATTGGTGGTATTCTTTCCAGCTTTGAGAACAGTGCGCTCCTGTTTGGAATACAAATTTGTTTGATCACAAATAATAACATTAGCACTTCAGTAAATAAAGTTTCAAAATACACCAGCTCATTATCAGACCTTGAGAAATTTCCACGAACTTATAGATTCCTGTCAAAGCTAACTCCAAGATTTTTTAAGTAGGAATATCCTCAGTCCACATGTTATCAGTGATGCTATCACCAAGTGCAGAAGATCAACCATGAGCCTCTTCAGTTTCAATTAGAAGCACCTGCAAATAGTCTTCAATTTCATGTGCAGGAACCATGTCATCAGTGATGATAGTATTTGTTGCACTGGCTGTACCCACATCTTCGTCAGAGTCAACATCCGGTCAGAATCCTCTGCATCATCAGGCAAGGAGTAAAAAATACTCAGCAATTGTTCTGGAGTCATATTTGACATTCTAAAAAAAAACACGAAATAAATATCTTCTTCATTTCCTAACCCCAATCCCAAGCGTTCGGTGGGATAAATAGTACCCACTAACTTACCTTGACGGTATTTTGTAATGAACAGGGCTGTTGGAAGAACTGTGATGAAGATGGAACCTTCTATAAGTTTAAAATGAAAATTTATCAGCAGAATTCACTTCACAAATAAAATGCGTACACAGCACACAAAAACACTTGAAACGGTCCTGGAAACAGCTTGCTCAGGGCTAGAAACACCACATGCGAACACATTATTTTGGGTAGAAGGAATTCTACCTGCAATATTCCAGTGGATTATTTCTACAAGCAGTTAGCACACTTCAGGGTAGGTGACAGTACGCACTGGAGGTGGCAATTGCTAATACCTTTAAACTAGGAAGGCATCATAATAAGTGGGACACTGAGCTCCCACTGACCATGAAAGGCTTAAATGAAAATTTCCAGTAGCAAAAAACCAGAAGTAATTAACATTTGTGACGTAGGAGACAGAGGCAATTGTCTAACCTGTCGTATTTCCCATAAAACCACGTTCATGGCTTCCTCTTGGAGGTATTCAAGATATGTATTATGGCTGCTCCTTCACTAGGAATGCCATTCAAAATTGAAACTCAAAACACAATTGGTGTGTGTTGAAAAAGAAAACGAATCTATAAAAATCAGATGACATGGAAGTAATTGTTGATATCCGCAATTGTACTCCTTGATATAATAAAATGGGTGGCGCACAGTTCCACGTTGCCGCTACAGTTTGAAGCAATAACAAGGGTAACTCAGGGTTGAGCAGTAAGGCTTGTCTCAGGCTATGCGTGGGTATGTATGAGTAAGGATGGTTCTAATGACACTGTAATTGCCGTGTCAAATTGGTTTAATAGCTGCTTCTTTGTATCACCATATCAATCTCGAAGTTGCCGACCAAGGGGTACCAATATCACTGTTTAGAGTTACTGTATGTGAAATGCTTATTACTCGATAAAACTTAATTCGTTCTTCACGTACCTATGAACCGACAAATATCTTCTCTCATCACTTCTGCTCTGCCCTCGACCAAGAGAGGAGAAGAGGATTGCCGTAATCGGCTTCACGCCGCGATTCATTTACAGACGGTGAAGTAGCGCATTCTAGAATAAGTTTGGTATATTACTTGCTCCAAATTTTTTCTCGTGGTTACTGTTTCATCTCCTTCAATACTTTTTTAATTATCACGATAGTTGCATGTAAATATGAAAGTTAAATAAAATATAAGAAGGAAAAGACAGAAGCAAAATGAAAATGTCATCAAAAATTCGTTTGGTTTATAGCACTGCGAATTCCACGAGCTAAACACTTCGTGTTATTGGTGGCATTACATTATGAGTACAAACAATTGAAGGTCGCGAAAGGAAAGAGTAAAAAAATGCAAAGAGGTTTGAACCATTTTGATGTTGTACAAAGAGGTTTGATTGCATTTCACTTAATTCTATCTAGGGAGATATAAAAATAGAATGAAGCAAAATGTTGCATACCGTGAACAATGAACGGCAACCAAAATGCCCGATGTCAATTAAATATCAGAATATACCGTAATGAAGTTGTTTTGTTTACGAATGGTGAAGTAGTGCCCTCAAGAATTAGTTTTCATTACTACTGCCTGTTCGTGTAGATTGTTTCTTCTGATAACATTATCATAACGATAAACAAAAAAACATATAAATAATAAATAAACATATGATTTTGCATAACCTAAAAACTAAACCGTTACCAAATTGTGGAATATCAATTAAATGTGAAAATTCACCGCGATGATCTTGTTTCGTTTAAGAATAGTGACGTAGCGTCCTCTAGAATTAGTATTGAGTACTATAATAAATTTCCTCGTCTGACTATTACTTCATCTGCTTCATTAATGCCTGAAATTCATCATGATGGTTTTAAGGTTTACTTAAATATGTACACAAAAAGGTCGAATAAGGAGAAGCAGAAGAACATGAAGAAGAAGATGAAATAAAGTGATATTAAGACTAAAACTTCGTTTAGTTTGTAGCACAGCAAATTCTGCGAGGTAAACGCTTCTTCTTATTGGCGGCATTGCATTGGGACTTGAAACAATTGAATATCACGAAAGAATATATTTAAAAAAGGCAGAGATTTTCACATGTCGGCCTCGAAGCAAAGATGTTTGATTGCGCTTCAGTTATTCCTTTCTCGAGAAATATCAAATAAATGATCGAATAAAACATATATAATGTTGTATAATGTAAACAATGGGCATTAAAGAAAATGTCGAGTATCATTTAATTACCAAAATTTACTGCGATGATCTCGCTTCATTTTCGAATGACGAAGGAGCGGGATCTGGAATTAGTTTCAATAAAATTCCCCATTCTGCCAGGTGCTCTTTACAGATTACTGCTGCACTTTCTGATTCATCTGCTCCACTGTCATTATGACGATAATTTTACACTGCATATAAATACGAGGCTATTCAATAAAGAATGATCATAATTTTTACGGTCATAATTTTTCGCACTAAAGTTCAACCTTAATGCATTTTGTCATCTTAGTGTGAAACAAACACGCCATAGTAGTTTCATTGTTGGTACTCCTGGTTCCCGCCTGTGAGAAACAGGTAAGTTCAGACATGTGCAACATCGTCTACCGCTGCAACATGGGTGGAACAATATGCGGCTTTGAAATTCTGCTTTCGTCTCAACAAATCTTCAGTTGAGGCCTATACAATGTTACAGGAGGCCTATGAGAAGTCTTTTCTGCCCTACAGCACAGCTCGAAGGTGGTTTAAGATGTTTAAAGAGGGGAGACAATCAATTTCAAAGGAAGGTGGACCCGGTGCTCCAGTTACTGCTCTTGCGAAAGAAACCATCAACACTGCTGCTGCCATTGTGAGAGAGGATCCACGAATTACCTTAAGATCACCTTCTGAAATACTGAACATATCACTGAGTGCCACATTTCTGTGAAGCAGGCTGGATGCTGCACCACGATAATGAGCGGCCGCATATTGCCAATGTTGTTACTGAACATCTTGCAAAAATCAACGTGAAGTGCATCCCTCACCCTGCCTATAGACCGGATTTTGCCCCATGTGACTCTTTTCTAATCACTAGCTTGAAGAAGCGCCTTCGTGGGAGGCATTATCCGTCATCAGAAGCAGTGGCGAAAGCTGCGGAAGAGATTTTGAAGGATCTCTCAATAGATGGTCTCCAGCATGTCTCTGAAGACTGGCAGAAATGCTGGGAGAAGTGCATCGCATTCAGGGGAGTCTATTTTGAACAAGACCAGCAAAATTATGAGGATGAGTAAAGATATGATCTCCAAAGAGATCTACATAGGAGTTAAAAGATCAGACATAGTAAACTCAGTATTCCAGGCTGAACTTCTAGGTGTTAAAGCAGCTGTGGAGTGTATAGAACAACAGAAAACCGGTAGTACAACTTTCGCCAAACATGTTGACTCAATGGCCGCTCTCCTCGCCATTGCACACAGAACAACCCACCCCTTGGCCGTTCAGCTCAGAGAAAAGATCATCACCCTAAACAAGGCACACAACGTCACTCTTTGCTGGGTCAAAGGTCATGCAAGTCTACGGGGGAATTAAAGAGCTGATTACCTCGCTAGGATTGCTGCCAGTCCCAAGGCCACCTTAGACTACAAATCAACTCCCATAACTCTTGGCAAGCAGCTGCTAACCGAATAATACTCAACTCCATATACACCAGATCCAACAATGCCTTTCATACCAAACTTTTCATTCTCAACATACAACACCGTCTGTCCTTATCTCTATGACCCAAACACATAACCACACAATTCCTCACAAATCACGGCCGTTTCCAGGCCTACCTTCATAGAATGAAAATAAGAGTCTCGCCATCCTGTAACTGTATTTAAAAACAACCACAGACGGCTCTGCATTTGATGACACAGTGCAGTAGTTTTTTAAAATATCGACCAGGCGTTATATGTTGTGCCCCTCTACCCGTGGTTCTGAAGATTCACTTCAATACAGTTCAGGTATCAAGATTCATCAAGAGCAATCTACCGCACACTTGGATAAATCTGTAGGAAAAGGAAGAAGCAAACTAAAAATATAATTGAAAATTCTTTTAGTTTTAACACTGCAAATTCTGCTGGCTATACGCTTTGTCTTATTAGCGGCATTGCACTGCGATTGGAGCTTGCCAGTGTAATTCGATTACGAGTGTCGAAGCGGAGCCCTCTAGTACTAGTTTTCTGGAATATTCCCTAATCTTACAGGCTTTTTCTTCCGATTACTGCCTCATGACCATAAATAAGAAAGAAAAGGAATTACGCACATGTATCTTTGGAATCGTGAGTTGGTTCTAAAGGGATTGTAGGGTTTACTTTTATTTGGACTATTCTCTACCCTTCAGTAGACACGATAAAGGTAAAGAAAAACTTATAAAATCAAGTTGATATTTTCTTGGTAATGGATAAAATTACGTATTGGACCAGCGAGGTTTGTTGTTTGATGCTCCTTGTAACTGGTTTAAGCTTTCCGTTACTTCTACTTTTCTAAAATGGGAAGTAGGTATTCGCTTTTTATGTTTTGGTCATGCAAAGAGAATGGAATAAGGAAGCCAAAACCATCGGAAAACCACCATCTTTATATATTCACGCACCACAGTAAAACACACACAAAATATTTGTTGATCCGAAAGCATTAAGTTGTTTTACTTAATTGTAAATTGATTTCGTCCCTGTTAGGCATAACATTGGCATAATAACCGCGAAAGTCATACTAAACGCATTATTAAGGGCGGAGAGATACCACAATACGAGTTAAGCTAAATTATAGCAAATGTCTAATATACAGGTGCTGAAATCAAACAGGCAATCCCAATACATATTTTATTGCAATCTCGAGAATTCAAGGTGTAAAGCGAGCCGAGAAAATAAACACTTACCCTCATAGGAATGTTCCCTGTGTTGAGCCGACAAAGGGGCATTGTTCGAGAATCACCCAAGGGTAGACCTAAGCGACAACGAGTCGTCCGTCGATGCTTTGATTTGCACATGATACGTGATGGGAGAATAGACACCGGGGATTTAGGCTACACTTTTTCAAGCGTGCATTTGCATTAATTACCTAGACCATGGGGAAGAGAAACTTGCGTGGAATACATGTCTCAGAAACTCGAAATTGCGATGAAATTTATGAGTATAGATGAAACACAACCTATAAGGAGCGAGTAACAGGTCACATGACCTCTAAAGTGTTCAAAATTCGGCGAAAGGAAGGGGAAATTTGTGTAATGGCGACGTTTCATATCTGCTAGGACAAACAGTCTGTTTTGGCGAGTGAAAGGAACAAGACGTACTGGAAGTTCATCAATGTCTAAGTTCAGGAATGGATGGAGCAACACATATCATGTGGTTATCGAACATTCTGTGTTAGCGAGTGAAAGAAACAGCACACATTACAACATAATTAAGGTGTTACCAACCTCTGTTGTTGTATAATCCTCCGGAAATACTCTATTGCGCGAAGTAATGCTCTCGCGACGTCCAGAAACGACCACGCGTGCACGGCTACATACATCACTCGGCGCGTCCTAGAAATTTACAACTTCACTCGCAACTGTGATTCAAACTAGCCGTCATGTCACGCGCACAGCAACGGGCAAATCCTAAATCTCGCGCCTAATGTACGAGTTACACCAACACAACAGTGACGAGTGGGGAGGGCGATTTGTGTTAATAAACTTGCCATTCAACTGTCGTGCTGTCTTCTATGTGATAATACCCATACACTGTAAGGACGTACCCACTCCCTGAAACCCAAAAGAGAGAATCGATACATAGCTACCCTGATAAAAACCCCGACCTGTAGTAAACCTCCCATCCGTAGCCCTCACCTGTCACATATCCTATCACATGAGGTGTTGAGTGTAGGGAGTGCTCAACGAGGTATTTAACGCGCAAGTACCGCCTCAGAATGTATTGTATTTAAATTTCACTCCCGTTTGCAGAATAAATAAGTAATGTGAATTTATTTTATTTATATTGTGACTTTGTGGGTTTGTAGAATTAAAAGCCTGGTTTGATGAAATTGAAAATTCTCTTTATTTCAGTAGAAATAATTTTGTGCACCCCTTAAAGGCACTGAAAATTACATGACATACACCAGCGCAGTCTCCCGTTGCTTCACCACACGTAAGCAAACAAACGAGTTCTCTGCGGTACACTTTAACAGCCGCACACACAATTAACCACTGCGTCACACTTCAAATGTACACACAACTGCAGACTACAACTTTCAGTTCACCACTAGTTGAATGGTTGGCCGGGGCTCTTTTATACCTCCACTCATTCTTTCCAGAAACTTGTGGACGCTTCATGGCATTTCGAGGCGCAGCGAGAAATTCCAGACTATCCCCGTCTCTTTACCTCTCGGCGAGGCTTGTGGCACTTTCTGCCTCTTTCTTCCCCACTTCCCCCCCCCCTCTCTCTCTCGGCGTTGGCCTACGCACGGGCCAGCAACAAGACAATACCTGGCAACATTATAGATAACTCCAGACTACTTTTATTGGCGGTACGAAGTTTGCCAGGCCAGCTAGTTTTATATACGAGTCGTGTCCGTAAAATAGGGTCTCCAATTTTATTTAATATACAAAACATGTTTATTGTCAATGAATGTTACATTGACGGAAAGGCAAAACTTACAGCTATTTTTCAAAGTAATCACCATTGCGATCGATGCACCTTTGCATGCGCTATGGCAGTTTTTGTATACTTTTGTCATAGCACTCTCCCGCCAAGTTGCGCAGGTAGCGCTCAACCTCGTTTTTCAAATCATCGTCGGTCTGGAAATGTGTTCCACCCAGGTGTGACTTCAACTCAGGAAATGGATGATAATCACTAGCTGCTAAGTCTGGACTGTAGGGGGGATGGGTGAGGATTTTCCATCCGAAATGGGCCATGAGATCAGCCGTTTCGTGTCAGTATGGGGACGAGCGTTGTCGTGATGAAAAATCACTCCCTTCGTCAGCATTCTCCTCCTCTGATTTTGAATCGCAAGTTGCAATTTTTTAAGTCTTACAGTAGCTAGCGGCGTTTATTGTTGTGCGGGTAGGCATAAACTCACACAACAATACACTTTTTCTGTCCCAGAACACACTGGCCATCCCTTTGCCGGCAGAGAACGTCTGTTTGAATTTTGGCGGCTTCGGCGAATTCGAATGCCGCCACTGACGAGAACGTTCTTTAGTGTCTGGTGTTGTGTAGTACTCCCAGATTTCATCACCAGTGACAATTAAATTCAACAATTCATGGCCCTGTTCTGCATAGTGCTCCAGGAATCGGTGGGCCACTTCAACACGTTGCCGTTTATGGCCTTCTGTGAGCATTTTGGGGACCCACCTCACACACACCTTGCGATAATGCAAATTTTTAGTCAAAATCTTGTCTATCGTAGTCTTACTGATTTCAGGGATAAGTTCGCACAGCTCGCGACCTGTCACACGCCGATCTTTAAGCATTTCTTTCTCGACATTTCCAATTGTTTCGGTTGAAACCGAAGGCCGACAAGAACGCTGTTCGTCATGGACGTCTGTATGTCCGTCTTTGAACTCTTTAAACCACTTTCGCACATTTTGACTTCCATACACTGTGGGCTATAGACTTCGCATAACTGACGATGAATTTCAGTGGGGTTAGTGCCCTCGGCACTCAAAAAACGAACCACTGCACGTAACTCGCACTTGGCGGCAGAAGTGATAGGAAGCTCCAACGCAAACGGCTGCCCAGCTAAGACTAATGGTTTCAACCTGTTCTTTGTGGTGGGGATTTGAAGGGGTAAAATCCAGCTACACGGCAGTGTTGCCGGATCTCGCGTAATAGCGTTCCTTATGACTCCAGCGCCTTGGAGACCTTATTTTACGGACACTCTTCGTATAATTTATATGTTACATTTAAGGTGCATTTTGAGGAGCCCCATTTGCTGCCTGTCATTCTTTTTAGCATTGCTGGTCTTGCTTTACGGTTTTCGCAACTTTTTATATGATTTTTGCATGTTAACACTGAATCTAGAGTAACTCCTAAATACTTGCATTTTCTTTTCCCTCTGTGGTACTGATTTCCAGATTCCGAAGCAATCAACATAGTGTGCATATTGGATGTTTTGTAATTGATTTGGTTTGGAAGTCAAGCCATTTATCATTGACAGTATTAATTTATTGACAATAACATAAGCAACTTCTTACACGAGTTGAGAAGGTTACGAGGGTGGGTCAAAGAGTAATTCCTCCTATTTTTTCCCTTAAATAAGTAAGTTATTTGAAAACTTTGAATTTGGTGCAATTCCTCAAACCTTCTTGTGCAATGCCCTGCAGTAGTAACCTCCTAAGTCATCAGGTGGCAGCACTGCATCCTCTTGCAAAATGTCTGACTTCGACATTCGTATTAGACAGCGTTCTGTGATTGAATTTTTGACTGGGGAAGGCGAAACGCCATTTCGCATTTACGAAAGGCTTAAAATGTGTATGGTGATGCAACGGTGGATGCCAGCACTGTTAGACGATGGGTTCGTCGCTGAAACGAAGCTGAAGGGCAAACACCATTGGCAGATGAAAAGCGAAGCCGGTGACTGCAGTGACTCCATGCAACATTCTGCAAGTCGATGACATCATTCGTGGTGATCGCCGGGTAACAACAGGTAAAATGTGTTGCATTACCTTCCTCAGTAAAGGCAGTGTGATGACGATCATTCAACAACTGGGTTACTCAAAAGTTTGTTTACGTTGAGTACCAAGAATGTTAACCGCCCAAAACAAAGAAACAAGGAAAACAATAGCCTCCGAACACTTGCAGCGCTTCAAGTTGGAGGGAGAGGACTTTCTGGAAAAAAATTGTTACTGGAGGCGAAACGTGGGTTCATTTTTGTGAACCTGAATCAAAGAGGCAGTCAATGGAATGACATCACACAACGTCACCGAAGGAAAAATAATTTAAAATTCACCTGTTGGCAGGGAAAGTTATGGCGACAGTGCTTTGAGATGCAGAGGGTGCGCTTATGATTGATTTTTTGGAACAGGGCTGCACAATGAATTCTGTTGAATACGTCAGAACTCTCAAAAAGATGAAAGCACGTCTTCACCGAGTTCACCCAACAAAAACTATGGAGGATGTTCTTTTTTTGCATGACATTGCAAGACTATACACCAGCCGTTACACCACTGCAGAAATTGAGAAATTAGGATGGCTAGTCTTATCTCACCCCCCATACAGAACTGACCTGGCACCATCAGACTTTCATCTGTTCGGGCCACTAAAGGAAGCTCATCGTGGGATTCATTTAGAAGATGAGGAGGCTGTGAAAACGTCCGTGCATCAATGGCTTAGGAAGCAAGACAGTGTGTTTTACCAAACTGTAATACATGCTCTTGTAAAAAAGTGGACTTAAACTGTGAAAAATTACGAAGATTATATTGAACAGTGACAAATTAATTGTCAATGTTGTCGTAGTATTCAATTTCCTGACAATTAAAAGAGAAAAGATATAGGAGGCACTTTTTGACCCACCCTCGTATATGACGGCACACATGAGATTTTGAAAGTATGAACCTAAGATGAGAATAGCCTTAAATGAGTTTGAGGTGTTGCCACCTACAAAATCGCCGATTTACGCATTTATTACGTTCTTTTATTGCTTATTTACGTACAGCTTGGATGTGTATTAATGGCAACAGAGACAGGTGTAAGCCATCTTATAATGTCATCAGGAGACCACTCCAGCTCAGACAGACCGTCTGGGAATGTCAGTATTACAACAAACAATAACATAAACAACTTCTTACAAGAGTTGGGAAAGTCATATGACGGCACACATGAGATTTTGAAAGTATAAAGTTAAGATGAGAATAGCATTAAATGAGTTTAAGGTGTGGCCACTTACAAAATCACCGATTTACGCATTTATCAAGTTTATTTATTGCTTATTTACTTACAGCCTGGATGTGCATTAATACCAGCAAAGACAAGTGTACAGACGTGTGCCAGTTATTAGACTCATTCATGTTTTTTTTACATTGCTTCAGTTTATCATTCAAAATAATAGTTATTTACCGCCGTAACCTATTTCAATTTGTCGTAATTCTTTTCCTTGCTATAATATGAAAAATATTCAATGGAATTTCTCTCTTATTAATAGCTGGGGAATTTTTCTTTTATTTATAGTAATATGGTGGTAGCTCTGAAATAGAGCAGCCATTTTCTTCATGTTTGTTTATCCAACTGTTTGGTGATATTGCTTTCATTTGGTGAATGTAGTAGCTTCAGATTTTAATATTTGCGTTTATTGTGTTTTATGGCTAATATATCTTCAGTATTTATCATTAATTGATCTCAAGCCAGGTAACATCGTGTATCTTATCCTTAGCATTCACATTGATTCAAAAGTGAGGCTATGGGTAAAACTGCTGACTTATCCCCAAGGAAAGTAGCTGTAACTGAGCGTCTTTTGAAAGAAACTATTCACAACGTGAAGTAGCTAAGAAATTGTGTATTTCACAAAAATCCGTCAGTCGCAATAATCAAGATTTAACACTCGGTGAGACGTTGACCTCACAAAGGGATGGAAAATGCGGGAGGAAAAGAAAGCTATCACCAAGGATGCAAAGAAAACTTGTGCAGGTGGCAAAGCAAAATAGAAGAGCAACCAGCATTGACCTCAGTAATCAAATAAAGCAGTACGGTACAGAAATATCAGCTTCAGTAGTTCGCAGAGGATTAAATGAAGCAGGTTAACAGCACACAGTCCTCGTAAAAGAGCTAAACTGACACCTGCAATGGCGAAAAATCTTTTAGAATGGGCCAGAGAGATGCAGTGGAAAATTTGGAGGAAATGTAAATAGTATGAAAATTGTATAGCATAAAATAAAGGTATGTACATATAAATTTTATGGAAATGAAATAAACAGCCTAAATATGTTTCTCTCTTTGCTGGTTTTGTTATACTATCTTTGAGCAATTTTAAAACTTTTTAATAATAATGGAGGTCTTTGTTTTTCCAGGTAATTTTCTCACATGAATCCATGTTTGAAGTATGTGAAGAGAGCAGCCAATATGTGAGAAGGACAGATAAAGAAGCATTTTTCGCTCAGAGTGTCTAGCAAAGAGTAAAGCACCCAAAATCAAAATTGGTCTGGTGTCTGTCCATGCACTTGGAAGATTATACATAGTTGTGGGATCTATGGAGCAGAAACAGTATAAAAGTGTATCAGAAACCGGACTATTTCCACAAAGCGTAGAATGATTTCCAAATGGTGATTTTGTGTTCAAGCATGACAGTACTCCTTGCCATAGAGGAAAATCTGTAACCCAGTTCCTAAAAGAAAACAATGTAAAAGTACTACCATGGCCGGGGAATATCCCTGATTTAAATCCAACATAGGATCTGTGGGGTATTGTTAAACAGACACTGAAAAAATTGAAAATAACAACAAAAGTTAAGCTTATTGAGGGCCCGATAAGCATTTGGCACAGAGATAATTAAATGAAGGAAAAGTGTTCCACGCTTGTAGAGAGCAAACCTAAACGCATCAGAATGGTACCAATTTCACCATTGAGGCTAATAATTTGTACACGTGTGTAAGGCATCTTATAATGTCATCAGGAGACCAATCCAACTCAGACAGACCGTCTGTGAATGCCAGTATTCCACAGCAAAATGCAATTCCAAGTGCCTTATTGTTCAGATATTTATTTAACTCACAACATACTATAACCTTGCTTGGATACGAAGATGTACAAGATGAATTTGGAAAGTTTAATGGTAAATGTTTAAACAATGGCCAATTTATTCGAAAATATTCAGTCCTTCATGCCAGGTTACAAAGATAAAATGACTTTTATTTACGAAATATTAACAATTACTATAGGTAGAGAAGACTGCTATTCCTTTGAAAAATGAAAATTCAAATAAAAAATGTATAAATCTATTAACATTTCTCAACAGATGATGTATTACTGCTTCATGTTTCAAAAGGAAGTCAACTAATGGATATATCTGACATCTGCTGTGGGCATAAACAGTTCAATGTTTGCACCAGATGGTATGATCTAAGAACACTAGACGGCTCTGTTGTTAATGCTTGTGTTTCGGATGAAAGAGGCCCTATTTGCTGCCTGTCATTCGTTTGAGCATTGGTAGTCTTTTGTTTTGCGTCTTCTGCAATTGTTTTATATGATTTTTCCAAGTAAACTCTGAAACTACAGTAACTCCTAAATATTTTTATTTTATTTTCCTTCTGTGGTAATGACTTCCAGATTCCGAAGTCATCAACATAGTGTGCACATTGGATGTTTTGTAATTCATTTGGTGTAGAAGTCAAGCCATTTATCTTTAGCATCATTAACTTATTGACAATAACATAAACAACTTCTTACAAGAGTTGGGAAAGTTGTATGACGGCACACATGAGATTTTGAAAGTATAACGTTAAAATGAGAATAGTTTTAAATGGCTAAATTAGCCTTAGAACTAAACGGCCTTAGATTTCTTGACCAGTTGTCTGTACGTTTTATTTCCAAGTCCATTCCATGAAAAACATTACAACTGTTGCCTTCAAAGTTTAAACCAAGATCTTGCAAAACAGTTTACGTATATCTCAAAAGAACACTTATATATAATGTGCGTGTAATTTACATACTCTAACTTACTTTAAGGTCATATCGGACGATGAATAGAAGGGCTGAAAGGATATTCATATGGACCAAGGGTCCATGGAACTTAGAGTTACCCGACATTCGTCCTTTAGGACAAGGGAAAACACGGGAAAAAACCTTATCCAGGTAAATCTCCATGACAGAGTTTCGAAATCGAGACGTCTTGAACGTGAGGCAGACATGCTACCATCTACGCTACCGAGGCAAGCAGTTCTATTTTTCTGGTGTTGTATGTGTCCTGCATTTACATAGTTCATCATCATCGTCATCGTCATCGTCATTATAATGATTATGATAATGATGATAACTATTATTATTATTATTATTATTATTATTATTATTATTATTATTATTATTATTATTATTATTATTATTATTATTATTATTATTATTATTATTATTATTATTATTATTATTATTATTATCATTATTATTATTATTATCATTATTATTATTATCATTATCATTATTATCATTATTATCATTATTATCATTATTATCATTATTATCATTATTATCATTATTATCATTATTATCATTATCATCATTATTATCATTATCATCATTATTATCATTATCATCATTATTATCATTATCATCATTATTATCATTATCATCATTATTATCATTATCATCATTATTATCATTATCATCATTATTATCATTATCATCATTATTATCATTATCATCATTATTATCATTATCATCATTATTATCATTATCATCATTATTATCATTATCATCATTATTATCATTATCATCATTATTATCATTATCATCATTATTATCATTATCATCATTATTATCATTATCATCATTATTATCATTATCATCATTATTATCATTATCATCATTATTATCATTATCATCATTATTATCATTATCATCATTATTATCATTATCATCATTATTATCATTATCATCATTATTATCATTATCATCATTATTATCATTATCATCATTATTATCATTATCATCATTATTATCATTATCATTATTATCATTATTATCATTATTATCATTATTATCATTATTATCATTATTATCATTATTATCATTATTATCATTATTATCATTATTATCATTATTATCATTATTATCATTATTATCATTATTATCATTATTATCATTATTATCATTATTATCATTATTATCATTATTATCATTATTATCATTATTATCATTATTATCATTATTATCATTATTATCATAATCATCATTATTATCATTATCATCATTATTATCATTATCATCATTATTATCATTATCATCATTATTATCATTATCATCATTATTATCATTATCATCATTATTATCATTATCATCATTATTATCATTATCATCATTATTATCATTATCATCATTATTATCATTATCATCATTATTATCATTATCATCATTATTATCATTATCATCATTATTATCATTATCATCATTATTATCATTATCATCATTATTATCATTATCATCATTATTATCATTATCATCATTATTATCATTATCATCATTATTATCATTATCATCATTATTATCATTATCATCATTATTATCATTATCATCATTATTATCATTATCATCATTATTATCATTATCATCATTATTATCATTATCATCATTATTATCATTATCATCATTATTATCATTATCATCATTATTATCATTATCATCATTATTATCATTATCATCATTATTATCATTATCATCATTATTATCATTATCATCATTATTATCATTATCATCATTATTATCATTATCATCATTATTATCATTATCATCATTATTATCATTATCATCATTATTATCATTATCATCATTATTATCATTATCATCATTATTATCATTATCATCATTATTATCATTATCATCATTATTATCATTATCATCATTATTATCATTATCATCATTATTATCATTATCATCATTATTATCATTATCATCATTATTATCATTATCATCATTATTATCATTATCATCATTATTATCATTATCATCATTATTATCATTATCATCATTATTATCATTATCATCATTATTATCATTATCATCATTATTATCATTATCATCATTATTATCATTATCATCATTATTATCATTATCATCATTATTATCATTATCATCATTATTATCATTATCATCATTATTATCATTATCATCATT
>CM060950.1:279933287-279940787 GCA_030765055.1 Mantis religiosa
TGCTATAAGTAAAGCAGGAGATGAACTTGATTTCCCTCTTCAGACGTCAGTAGTAAAAGGCTGAGGCTTTATAATTTTTGAATAAGTATTCTGAGGAGGTTCCATTCCCAGGGACTTGCTTGGGCCTGCCTCGGTAGCGTAGATGGCAGCGTGTCTGCCGCACCTTATAAAGGTCCCAAGTTCGAATCTCGGTCAGGGTGAGTTACCTGCATAAGGTTTTTTTTCGGGGAATTCGCTTATCCTGATAGACAAATATGGGGTAACTAAGCTCTATGTACCCCGGCCTCATTTGAGCATCATTTCACCCATTTCATTCATCGTCCCATATGACTTAACCTTGGAGGACGTAAATTGAAGAAAAAGAAAGAAGTCTTGCTGGGTCTTAAATCGAAGCGTAATACTATGTGTTTCAAATGGGAAGGCGCTACTAGGTGAACAACCAATCGGAGTGTTACGGCGTTGTCGTATTGCATTCCCGCTAGGTGGTGTGTGAGGAGCGCCAACCTAATATATCTGTATGAACTTCTATTCGCGCTAAGAAAAAATTCAGATTTTGCCGTAACTGATCCATGTGGAAGGTAAGGAGTAATGTATCTAACATAACCATGAAAACCCCATATTTTTAAGTGAAATAGTTTTTCTAATTTAAACAAATAAACCACTATTACCTGTATTATAGCAATAAATCGCGGCGTAAGCACTGTATGAATATCATTATTGTTTGGCATGTATGCGTGTACGTATATTTATAATTACTCAGAACTGAAACATAAACGTTTGACATGACGTGATAAAAGAATTATTTGAATAATCCAGTTCGAGCGAGAGGAAACAATAAATTTCTTGCTGCCCTGGTAGAACGTGTCTGGTCATATTATATCTTTGTTCATCAACTGTTCGTAATCTCTACTTACTCTAGACAGTTCAAAGTGGTTGATGTGTATCTATGTACATATACTTTTATATACTCAGAGCTGAAGTTTAAACTACTGACATGAAGTGATAAAAGAATTACTGTGAATAAGTCAATGTGTAAAATTCTAGAAAGAGCAAACACTTCATTTCCTGTTAGCCTGTGGAATGCTGTATGCTTATGTTTATGAATGAATGCTGGATAAGAAGTGTCTATTTACTCTGGAAAGTCAGAGCAGTAACATTCAGTTGTTCTTTACACAACAGTATAACAATAATTAAATAGTGCAACGGATTTTTGCGGTGAAATTAGTGGCCAGTCAAGAAGGCTGGTTTTGCGAAGTCAGGTTCGAAGAACTCTTTTTAAGGTGTACACGTTCTTCAAAAATTTTTCGGAAACAGAAACTAAAAATGAGTTATTGCAAAGTGTACTTCCGTTTAAACACACGGAAAAGGTGTATCAGCTGGATCAACTTGCAATTGAAACGGGACACGAGGTAATACGAGGTAATACCTTACCACTTCCAATATAATCCAATTGAGTTGGTGTGGGCTCAAATAAAATGGGGGATTGCAAAAATAAATAATACTTTTAAACTGACGGACGTTAAACGACTTGTTCACGAATAAATTGGCAAGGTAACACAACAGGACTGGACAAACTGCGTGGGGCATGCAGAAAACCTTCCTGAACACGATTTTAAGAAACAAATAGCACGCGACGGGATCTTGGAACCTATAATCATAAATTCGCAAGACTCAGACGATGAAGACAGCGACAATGACGAATTCTCTCTTAACGGGAGTGACATTGGCAGCGATATGGATGAGCCACTGGCAGTTCCATTGGATTACAAAAACAGGTAATTCATAAACTATAATTACAGTTATAATATTTTAAAATATACATAATTTGCGAACATGCTTTTTCCAGTTTTGATTTTGGCAACTGCATCATTGTAAAAGTTTGTAAAATATAATTTGCTTACCCTTGCGTCTGCGCCAAGCAGACGTGCATATTGTATGAGTGTGCGAGAGAGAGGGAAATATAAAATGAGTGGGGTAACAAGCTGGCAACGCTGAGCGTGATACGGCATCTGATTAGGTGGACTCCAGAACTCTTCCCATTTGAAACACATAATAAATACTGTCATGACAAAAATGGACTACAAAACGTTTAGGATCGGTTTGTTAACCAATTATTGCCAAAGACACCTTCCAACAGTGTCTACAAATCTGCAGAAGCAAACAACTCAACCCTCAAATCGGAAATGCAGTTATGCTTCCCATATAAAAACATTGAATTTGAAGTGCAAAATCTAAATGGGACAACCAGCAAAAATTAAAACACGTTTATTAGGATAAGGATGGTCCAGGTCAATTTAGAATATTCTGACATTGACTGCAAGGAACAGTTTGAAATATCTGATACTCATACTTCCTCTACATGCTAATGGTCAGTAGAGAGTAAATATTATTTACCTTTATTGTCTGTAGGTAGAACAGATACAGGTTTTGCTTCATACTCTTCTGACGTTTTAATGTACCTGTTTGTTGCTCAATATTCTAGTATGGAGCAAAGAACGTTTTTTAAATTGGTTGAATAAAACTGCACCTTTTTGTAACTTTTTTTATTTCGTTTACTACGTTTTAGCCTCTATTATTTTATATGAAATATGAGCTTAAAAGTTTGAATCCTGGTAAACATATTGGAGATATAAATACAAAACCTGGAGTAATAACGAAACGCTAATCCCAAGAAAGAAGCAAAGAAAGAAAAAAGGAGTTACAGAAAGGAAATCAGACACAAACTGTGAATGATAATAATGTATTGTTTTAAAACAATTGAAAAAATCTGAATTCGTGAGTGGAAGAGGAATGCATATGTGCAAATTCTAATGCATATATATATATATATATATATATATATATATTGTCACACCCTACATTAGAATAGATTTAATATTTATTAGCTTTGGGGGGAATCCGTAGCGGTAGAGCTAAACTATCTCAACAAACACTAGTTACACCACGCGGTAGGGTGGACATGTTATTTTACTGATAACTAGCTTACCTGCATGATGGTGAAAGGTGGAAGGTCCAGCGAAGGGAAACTCACAAATGCATTTTAAAAAGAGGTTTTAATAATTCCAGACAACTTACATTCAATGAGGGTTGTGTTCCGGAGGGTTGCTACCAACACATCCTCTCTCTCTGGTGGCGGCTGGTCGTCTCCGGAAGAGGAAGCCAACCCCCTCTCCAGCGCAACCAATGAACAAAGTTAAGCCAGTCGCCAGGTCTGACAACCCATACAGGGTTGCCACACCTCCCCCCGGACCACAAGCTGTTGACCCAGGGTCAACAGAACAATTAATAACAAATGAAAAGAAACTCGCTCGAGTGATGGAAAAAAAAAAAAAAAAAAATTAGCATACAAACATCACAAACAGTATTACAAACATAAATCTTCTCTTGACGTTACACATTCGTTTCTTTACTCCAGTGTCTGTCTATAACTTTAATTAAAAAGCCCTCAAAGAAAAATAAATGAAGTTCAGCACTTTTCACCACTACTGCACCAAGCAAAAAAAGTTTCACAACCTGCCTGAACAGTACATTCCATTCCCACTGGTCTCACAAATGTAATAAAAAAACTTGAAGCTTGCACTGCAGTCACTGATGAATAAAGACCACTGAATTGAGCACAATTGTACTTGCTCTACACTGAATAACAATGTGGGGCATTAATAGTTCTTCTGCCCCCAACACAGGTACGAAGTGACAGCACTAATAGCTGCCAAAGCTCTGACGAACAGTGGTCATAAAGGGCGGACCAGAGCCCGATGACACAAGGCAGTGTGGCAGGTTTAGCACTCCCATGGTGCAAACAGTTCGGTAGGAACAGTGTGGTGCAGCAGGAACGCAGATAAATAGGGCTGACTTGATACGTATCATCATACTACAACATTATTTCCAAAAATATAAGTGTACGTCAATTACAGAAGACAACTACATCATTAAAACAAACTTCGCTTCTGAACAATAATAAATAATAAAAAAAAATTTAGGTGCACCCCATCTGGGTAGCAAGATACATGATAAAACTAAGATAATTTCCATCACTCGGCAATATATAGAGCTTACAAATTTTGACAAGATAAATCAAATAATCTTCACAAAATAATCTTCACAAAATACATAAAACGTAGGAATGTCACAATCAAGACTTTACAAAAACCCCTTAGGGTAGAAATAATACAATACACACAGCACAAAATAATTTGACCTTCCAAAACATTGAATAAAAATATTACACATTTTCAAAATACCAAAACTTACAATTAGAGGGGTACCCCAAAATATTACACGTGGCCATAAACTTTTTAACAAAAACTGACGTGTACACTTAAACAAAAATGAGCTCAGTTTTTCTCTTTGTTTTACCATTATAATTTCAATCATATTATTATGTGCGCGCACTACTTAATATCATCAGTACTACTACCTTTCAAATCAACAAAACTACTTACAATCTACTAACATCAACATTTTGCATGCCAACAAAACTACTGTCACATTACTACACCAACAAAAAAAAAAAAAAAATCGTTCTACAACACAATACATAGAACAAAACTGAAAGAAAAATTAAGTTCTGGGGCCTCAAAATTTCACATCCTAGATACACAAAAGAGAAAATATAGTATCATGTCTTAGCCTATTCTAAAAACTTTTGTATACATTGAAGGGTACTTTTGCTTTTCAACATAAAACTTAGAATTCAATAAACCATTAAAGCATACTGGTAATCACACAACTCCAAAATATATATCACTCTTAATCCAAAACAATTTTATCAAAATGTTCAAACTATTAGCATCCTGCAATAAAGAGACAAAGTAAACATCTGTACTAGTAATGTGCTATCTCCCAAATACCTGGTAACTATGGCGAGGATGACAAACAGAACATCCCCAGGTCTCAGCTTCATAACAGTCATTCACAAACCTCTCTGTGATTCAGGTTTTCCTCATCATCTTAGCATGCACATTTCAGCACCAATGCTAAACAAAACTCAAAAAATACACTTAATTACTTGCATCGATAAGCACATTTCAGCCATTTTATCGAGCCTAAAACACTGGATTAACGGGCACATTAGTAGATGCAGCAGCAGTGAATTGAGACTGAAGCTGTTGCATTTGGGTAGCAAGTTTAGTGACCTGTTCACTCAATGTGGAAACAACATTAATAACTGGTTCAGAGTGATTTACACTTTCAAACCGTGATAAAACAGGTGCAGATGACACAGGTGGAGAAGTGTAAGTTGATGTTTGTGCTTGTACTAAATGTTGTCTATGTTGCACATAAAAATTAGCTTTATCAACGCTTTTAATAATTTGTAAAACCTCCTCAACTGTTTGTGGATTTAATGGGAGCAAAGCTTGCACATACTGAGGTTTCAATCCTTTCACTAAGTTTTTTACCTGCTCCATTTGTGTCATTGCAGCGTTAACTTGGTCACACAAGGATAATACATCATAAATGTAATCTAATACAGGTTCATTTTCTAATTGTACCCTCTGCCTAAGTTTAATTTCCAACAATTCATCTTGATTGGACATTTGAAAAGCTGCCAAAAACTGTTGAGTTAGAAAATGCCAATCATGCTCAGGGTGTCTATGGCAAAAAGTTCGGTACCACAGTGCTGCTGTGTCTCGCAAGTAACATGGGAAAAACTTCAACTTTTGTACATCTGACCAACCATTTGCTGTAGAAACTAAGTTAAATTTTCTCAAAAATTCTGAAGGAGATATCAGTGCTATCCTGTCAAAACAGGGTGGATCAATAAAAGGCCGAGAAACTTGCATTGTCTGAGTCTGATTAACATTAGGTGCCATGGATACTTCTAAATTACTAGCTACATGTGCACTTTGATTAGCTAAAGCAGAAGTCGAAGCTATTACATCATGTGAATCCATTGTAACTGGCACATTGGATGATTGCCGCGTTTTCTTAGGCATTTTGACTTACTTTTAAGTAACACTGGACACCAGAATAAAATAAGCAGAATTACCAACTGGAATGAACAAAAAAATGAAGTGCATACTTCACAAAAACACCAAAAAAAGAAACTATATACTTTGAATTTTACTGCCAAAACTCACACAGCGTCCCTTGAAAATCAACACGTGACCACGTGGTGTCCATTATCAATTTCCATGTAGTTATAAAATAAAATTTTAGCACAATATTATGAAATAAGTTTACTATTAACGAAATCAAATAAAAAACAGACCAAAAGTTAAAGGATTACGAGACGATGACCAGATTAGAATTTCTAACTAATTGAACACCACGCGGTCGGCCATGTTTCCTCCATCTTTCACCACCGTATACATTCAAATTTTTTTCATAAAAACCGGACTAAAGCAAGGAGAAAAAAAATTTGAGATCTTACCCGGCGCCTCCACCAATATGTCACACCCTACATTAGAATAGATTTAATATTTATTAGCTTTGGGGGGAATCCGTAGCGGTAGAGCTAAACTATCTCAACAAACACTAGTTACACCACGCGGTAGGGTGGACATGTTATTTTACTGATAACTAGCTTACCTGCATGGTGGTGAAAGGCGGAAGGTCCAGCGAAGGGAAACTCACAAATGCATTTTAAAAAGAGGTTTTAATAATTCCAGACAACTTACATTCAATGAGGTTTGTGTTCCGGAGGGTTGCTTCCAACACATCCTCTCTCTCTGGTGGCGGCTGGTCGTCTCCGGAAGAGGAAGCCAACCCCCTCTCCAGCGCAACCAATGAACAAAGTTAAGCCAGTCGCCAGGTCTGACAACCCATACAGGGTTGCCACACCATATATATATACATTTTAGCCTTCATTACACTGATTCAATTAACAAAATGTCTTAAACAAAATTGGGAAACGGTGATTAATTTGATATAAAATGGTCATCAGGATAAGTTTAAATGGAAGTAAGGAAAAGAAGAAGCGAAATAAAAATAACATCGAAAACTCATTTGATTTGTAGCACTTCGAATTCTTCGAGCCAAACGCTACGTTTTGTTGTCGGCATTGCATTGCGATTAGATTTTGTCAACGTAATTTGAGTAACGAAAAATATCAATTCACCTGAGGATAATAATTGGGTCACTTTGTTGTTACCGCATAAGCGTTTGTCTTCTCTAACTATAATTTATGTAAGATAAAAATATATAACTTACCCTATTTCATGAAACAATCGCGAAAAGCTAAATCACAATTAAAGTCCAACAAGAAACAACTGAATCTCGCGGAAGAAAAGTGTAAATAAAAAGGACAAAATATTTGATTTACTTATGGGTCGTACCAAGAGGTTTGATTGTGCTTTAGTCATTTCTACCTCGAGAGCATAATTAAAGCATAAACAAACAAATAAACAATCAAAACAAACAAACAAATAAAGAAACAAACCAACAAACTAACAAATGAATGAATAAATGAATAAATAAATAAATAAATAAATAAATAAATAAATAAATAAATAAATAAATAAATAAATAAATAAATAAATAAATAAATAAATAAATAAA
>CM060950.1:279943287-279945787 GCA_030765055.1 Mantis religiosa
GCATTACGTAATTCTGTGTAATTGGCAAGAGTGTAACTGTGAGTAGGTGGAAATAAAGAACATTTTTGAGTGGTGAAATTGGACTTTTCATTTCACGAACCCACAAAGTCACACTGGTGTCAGGAAGCGGGAAGATAACATCACCGAACGTTACAACCATGGACGCGGCATTGGAAAAATTTTTGGAGAAGATGATGGAAATGAAGGCCGAACTAATCTCGGAAATGAAGACGGCAAATGAAAACCTCGCTGCAAAAATAGAAGCGGCAAACAACAACCTCACCGCCAAGTTGAAACAAATGAAGACGGCCAACGACAACATCACCGAGAAGAGGGAAGAAATGAAGGCCGAATCAACAGCGAAGACGGAAACTGCTAACAACTACTTGGGCACGACAATGACCGCAAAGATGGCCGAACTGACAACGGAGATGAGGGAGGCGAACGAGGTCCTCGCCGCCAAGTTTGAGGAACGGTTGGCCGGCGTAAGGGATGACGTCACGAATCTGGGCAAGCGGATGGGTCAAGTAGACGACCGCCTTAATGATTTAGAGGAAAAGGCCGACAACATCGCAAAACCCCTCACCCGCCTGACGGAGGAACACCGGCCTTATGTGTGGACAGAGGACACCGAAAACGCTTTCCAGCACCTAAAGGAGACCCTGTGCAGTGCTAGAATATTGGGTTTCCCACAACCGGGTGGCGCCTTCATTGTGGACACCGACGCTAGTGACCATTGCATTGGAGGTGTCCTATCACAGATCCAGGACGGCCATGAGCGGGTGATAGCCTACTACAGCAAGACGCTATCCAATGCAGAGAAGAACTACTGCGTCACCCGACGAGAATTATTGGCGGTAGTAAAGACCTTGGAGCACTTCCACAAGTACCTGTACGGTCAGCCATTCCACCTGAGAACTGACCATTCCGCCCTAACCTGGCTACTGAGCTTTATGAACCTGGAAGTTCAGAGGGCACGTTGGGTCCAGAGGTTGCAGGAGTACGACTTCACCTCGGAACATCGTAGAGGGAAGAGCCACGGTAACGCAGACGCCATGTCCCGAAGACCCTGTCCAGTAGAGTGCGGTCAGTGCACAAGAGTAGAAGAGAAGGAGCGTGCCGCAGCAGTCCGAGTAGTTGTGGCAGTGCCTGCGGACGGCTGGGATAGCGCAGGTCTGAGGAGGGAGCAGCTGGCGGACGCAGACTTGGGGCCACTCTTGAGGGAAGTGGAGGCAGGGACAAGACCAACCTGGGAGAATATCGCACCAAGGAGCGCCACCTACAAGTCTTACTGGGCCCAATGGGACTCGTTGAAGATCAGAGAGGGCGTGCTGTTCCGGGTATGGGAATCACCCGATGGGATGACGCAGAGAGAGCAGTTGGTACTTCCCCGGAGTAAGGTCCCGGAAGTCCTGGAGGAAGTGCACGCCGGTACTTCGGGAGGACATCTGGGAGCGAACCGAACGATTGACAAACTACGGCAGCGCTACTACTGGCTGAGGCTCCGAGCAGATGCTGAGAGATGGTGCCGTCAGTGCCACGTGTGCGTGGCGAGTCGCGGCCCCCAGACTAGGAGCCGGGGTCGCATGTAGCAATACAACGTCGGAGCGCCATTCGAACGGCTCGCCGTTGACATTGCTGGACCGTTCCCAGTTTCCGACCGAGGCAACAAGTACCTAATGGTGGTCGTGGACTACTTCACCAAGTGGCCGGAGGTGTATGCCATCCCAAACCAAGAGGCAAAGACAATCACAGACTGCCTCGTGGAGCAAGTGTTCTGTCGATTTGGGGTGCCGTTAGAGCTACACAGTGACCAGGGTACCAACTTTGAGTCCAACCTAATGAAGGAGGCATTACAAAGGCTTGGGGTGAACAAGACCCGCACGACGCCTCTACATCCCCAGTCGGATGGCATGGTCGATAGATACATCAAGACCTTAGAGGAACACCTGAGGAAGGTCATGGCCAGCCATCAGCGGGACTGGGACGTCAAGGTGCCACTGTTCTTGCTGGCCTACCGCTCGTCTACACACGACACAACTGGGATGACGCCAGCCAGCTTAATGTTCGGTCGAGAGTTGCGCCTCCCTTGTGACCTGGCTTTTGGAAGCCCTCCGGAGGGGAAGCAGCCTGTGACCGAGTATGAGAAGAACCTGGTGGACCACCTACACGACATGCACGAGATGGCTCGCCAGAACATCCAGAAGGTCAGCGACCGCATGAAGACCAGATATGACAGGCAAGCCAACAGCCAAGGGTTCCAGCAAGGTGACCTGGTATGGTTGTACCGTCCTACCCGGACCAAGGGACGCTGCCCGAAGCTCCAGCAGCCATGGCAAGGACCGTACCGAGTGGTGAAGAGGATTAACGACGTGGTCTACCGCATCCAGAAGGTTCCCCGGGGGAAGATGTTGGTGGTACACCTCGATCGTCTTGCCCGCTACGATGGTGCTGTTCGGGACGACCAGCTAAGAGGAGGGAGCAGTGTCACCCAATTAGG
>CM060950.1:279965787-279998504 GCA_030765055.1 Mantis religiosa
ATGGATGCCTGGATACGTTGGCTTACCAGGGAATGAACTGGCGGATTCGGCGGCAAAGTCGGCAGCCGTTGAGTCCAAGGTCACCATACCATTCGTCTCTTCGGAGGACTTTCGTTTTGTGATGCGGAGAGCTGTGTTGTCCTGGCGCGCAGAGTGGTCCGCTCTACGTGGAAATAAGCTCCGCTCTGTAAAGGATGACCCAGTGTGTTGGGTACCCTCCTGCCGTCCATCCCGTCGAGAAGATGTGCAGTTGGCTTGGTTGCGCATAGGCCACTGTATCTTTACGCATTGTTATCGTTTTAAGAAGGATCCTGCTCCAGTTTGCTCGTTCTGTGGGAACGCCCTCTCGGTCCGCCATGTTTTGATAAGCTGTTTTAAACTGGCTCGACTCCGCTGGTCCCTCCAGCTGCCGGCCAGCTTGCCAGAGCCATTGGCGGACGACCAAAAAGCGGTGACAAAAGTTTTTAAATTCTCTTTAACTCTCAATTTTAGAATTTAGCATTCTCCTTTTTATCCGTTTTAACTGTTGTATGTTTTTGAGTCTGTTTTAGTTTTGACGCACGAGATGTGTGTGTTTTATTTAAGCTGGACACAACTTAGTTCTTTTTATATAGTTTTATCATGATTAGTTTTTTAGGGTCGCTGATGACCGCGCTGTTGAGCGCCCTAAACCACTATCATTCTTTCATTTAATCACTGCGAGGTAAAGGCTTCGTCTTATTGGTGACATTGCATTGGGAATAGAAACAATTGAATATCACGAAGAAATAGATTTAGAAAAAGGCAAAGAAATGTTATCATTTGGGGCTCTTAGCAAAGAGGGTTGATTCACTTTCATTTCTTTCTATCTCGGGAGATAACATATAAATAAATGAATAAATAAGTGAATAAATAAGTAAAAACGTTCATAATATGCATAAGATAAATACTGAACAGCAACAATAAAATGATAGATTATAGCGTGTCGGTCTCACGTTCAAGAGGTCCCGAGTTCGAATCTCGGCCAGGGTGGGTTATCTGGGTAAGGTTTTTCCGGGGTTTTCCCTTATCCTGCAAGACACATGTCGGGTAATAAGCTCAATGGACCCTAGAATCATTTGAGCATCATTTCACCCATTTCATTCACCGTCCGATATGACTTAACGTTGGAGGACATAAATTACCCAAAAAATGGCGGTATCATTTCTATACCAAAATTTATTGCGATGACCTCGTTTCGTTTATATGGTGAAGTAGCAGCCTCTAGAATCAGCTTGGAGTAATATTTCCTATTCTTATAGACTTGTTCCCCTGAGTACTGCATCATTATCATACACAAACAACAAAAGGAATTACATATATGTGTTGTTTGAGTCTGAGATAGGTCTAAAGAAGAGTCCTACAGGGAAAAATACGTTCAAAATCTCCCAATTTAAACATTTTCATAAAAATCTAATTCGTCGAAACATTTCATTCAAACGGAAATTAATTATTCTTTCACACTGGCCGTGTGTAGGCTAAATTGTGGAAACGTAGAGTCAGACTGAAAAATTCAATGCCATAGCCGGGATTTGAACCACGGATCTTCTGGTTTCCGTCCAGCCGCACTACCATTGTGCTACTATGGCCAACGTGCCGATATGACATTAAATTCTCCAAATGTCATATCGGCACGTTGGCCATAGTAGCACAATGGTAGTGCGGCTGGACGGAAGCCAGAAGATCCGTGGTTCAAATCCCGGGTATGGCATTGAATTTTTCAGTCTGACTCTACGTTTCCACAATTTCATTCAAACGTTTTAAAACAAAACTCTGTTGCCAAATCAGTCCTTAAGAGAAATGAAACAAAGAAAGAAAGAGATTAAGGAACGAAAGCACAAAATAAAAAAGTATAAAAGAATAGCAAACCAGAAAGAATCTACGAAGGATAATAAAGTAGCTAAATGATAATCAACATTATAGATTTACGTACCACAGTAAAAGACAGTCCTGGCATTAAATTCTTCATTTGACTCGTATAGTTATAGTTATAGTGGTTTACCGGCGAAATATAGGAGTCAAATTGAGAAGTAAACGTCGTGACGGCACGTTGGCCATGGTAGCTCAATAGGTTAGAGCGACTGGACGGAAACCACGAGATCCGTGGTTCATATCCCGGCCATGGCATTGCATTTTTCATGTTGACTTTATCAACAACCTTAGCCTATATACGGCTAGTGTGAAGTAATGATTAATTTACATCAATTAACTAAAATAATAAGAGTTAAATGATGAAGCCTGGGACTCAAGTACTTACAATAGTAAGTCGCCACAAACTGTGTATCTCGTATACGAGAGCCCCTAGTGGTTTAACGGGGAAATATATTAGTCCATTGGAGAATATAACATCAGGACGGCAAGTTGGAAATGATAGTTCAATGGGTTAGAGCTACTGGAGGGAAATCAGGATATCCGCGGTTCAAATCCCGGCCATGGCATTAAATTTTTCATGTTGACTCTATCTTTTAAAGGCTCTTAGTTGTAATGGAGCACATTAGTTGTAGAGTCCTGTAACACTAAAAGCAAAAACAGATAAAAACGCGCTGTAACAGCAAAATAAAACTATATTTCCCAGCATCAACAGAACCACGTGTATGTACTTTCTTAGCAGAAAACACAAAATAGGTGGTGAACTGTACTCACTTGTACTACAAATTCCTTATTGAACATTCTAGCCAACACAGGATATACAAAAAGAACTTTCCTGTTACTGAAGCGCCCTAAATTCAAACTTGGCAAAGTATATGAACATAGCAATTTCAAAAGCACATGTTTCTGTGGGCGTGGAAGGTGCGAACCATGCGCCCGCGAATTTAAATGGTCACATGTCTCAGAGTTTAAATGCCTCAAACGCAAAGTGTAAAGACTTTTCACAAAGTTTGAAGTCCATACTAATTTAACATGCAAAAACATAATTTTTCAATTTTCAATTTCTTTGATCAATTTTCACAGATGCATCACTCTAGAATTGTATTCAATTTATATGTTATACTTAAGGTGCTTTTTGAGTAGCCCCATTTGCTGCCTGCCATTCTTGTGAGCATTGGTAGTCTTTACTGTACATGTTCTGCTATTGTTTTATTTGTTTTTATTCCAGTTTTAGCTTTGAATGTACAGTAACTCTAAAACATTTGTAGCCTTCTGTTTTTTTAATATTTAAGTTATTAGGAACTATGGAAAGTAGTTGTGGAGAATAGTTTGTTATACATTTCATATTTAGCTTCCGTTTACATTTTTATTTAGCTTAGTTGGTACTCCTGGTTGCCGTCTGTAAGAACCAGGCAAGTTCAAACATGTTCAGTATCTCCTACTGCTGCAATAGAGGTAACATGCAGTTACAGTTGATGTTAGAGGAAGATCCGGAGTTTCCTACAAACGTAATCACTGCTGATGAAACTTTGCTACATCATTTTTATCCTGAGAGCAAACAGCAAAGCTCAGTGTGGAAATCTCCTTCATCACCAACACTCAAAAAAGCAAGAGTGGTTGCTTCTGCTGGGAAAGTTATGGTCATCTCATTCTTTGATATTCATGGAATGTTTTATCAGCATGTTGTAGCTGCACACACATCAATAGCTGGACAATACTACAGAGATGTCCTGAAAACATTTCAAGTCAATATTAGGAGCAAAAGACCACATTTCCATGAAGTAGGCTTGATGCTACACCACGATAATGCGCGGCCGCATATTCCCAACGTTTTTGACGAATATCTTTAAAAATCAACTTGATGTGCATCCCTTACCCTCCCTACAGTCCGGATGTAGTCCCTTGTGACATTTTCCTATTCCTTAATTTGAAGAAAAGCCTTCGTGGGAGGCATTATCCATCAGCAGAAGCAGCGGTGAAGACTGCGGAGGGGATTTTTAAGGATCTCTCATAAAAGGGTTTCCAGCATGTTTTTGAAGACTGGCAGAAAAGCTGGGACAAGGGAATGGAATTCACGGGAGACTATTTTGAGAAGGACCATCAAAATTATGAGTAAAGGTAAGTTGTCAAAGAAAATGAGATCATTCAATATTGAAGAGCCCTCGTATTTTCAAAATTTGTAATCTGTTGAAATGTAATTTTTCCGCTGTTTTTCAAATTTTGTATCTTTTAGTTTTATAATTTAACTGGCTACAGGTTAAATGTTTACTGGAAACCATTATTGTAGGTATTATCTGTAAATTGGTAGTTTATTAGAATTATTTTATTTTAAATTATTTTAAATTTTGTTTTATGATCTGAAAAACGTTGTAGTGTAATTTTAGTGTTTTTGTAGTTAATTGGTTATTAATAAATAAGAATTTGGAAAAGATGTCCCAGTGTAAAAAATTATGAACCGGGACGTAGATTTTCAAATTAAATTTTTTTAGTTGTATAATGCTCCAATTTTATCATCGAAATGTGTAGAGGACTTTTAATAATCTGACGATGTAACCAAACTTCTATCTTCTTGCTCTGTAAAAGTGAATTTAGAAGAAAAAACTAAAGAGTAATCAAGTTACAGCCTTATAGACATCCCGGGGGAAGCGATGTCCCAATATACTATAATTGATCGTGTCATTTGGTGCCTGGAAGATGAGAAAAATGATGTATCCATTGTACAGCACTGATTTTCTACCTAGATTAGAAGATATATGTAAGACATTAAAAGAAAACAATATGTTCCATGGAAGAGTAACTTCGCTAAGGAAAGTTTGTAGGAAAATAAATTTCAAATGCTTAAAAAATGCTAACGGAGGAAATCCCTTAATGAAAGTCTCGATGCTGTTCCAAACCATTTTGCCCATTTAAATTTGTGAAAACAATGAAAGAATTGAGATGCAATTTTTTTACAGTTTGAAGCTTGGATTAATGGAGCCATACTAAAAGTAAAGAAAGGGATGAGCTTGATTTCCCTATTCAGACGTCCGTAACAATAGGCATAGACTTTATAATTTTGCATATGACTACTGAGGGGGTTCCATTCCCAGCCTCTTGGTGAGTTTTAAATCGAAGTCTACCAAGTAATGTCATGAAGAAATGGACTACAAGGCTTTTAGGAATGGTTTGTTAACAAATTATTTACAAACAGACTTTGCAACAGTGTCTACATATCTGCAGAAACAAACAAGACATCCCTCAAAACAGAAATGCAGTTATGCTTCTCATATGAAACATTGAATTTGATCCATGCACTGCTAAAGCTGTACTACGTGAACGTAAAGAGATGGAAAAGGACCATCTCAAAATTTTGAAATAGTTCAGGACCGTATTAACTAAGGAACACTAATTGCTATATGGGCCCAAAAATATGCTTCCAAAACACAAGATGTTGTTTACGTAAAGTCATGTAGCCAAAATTGTTTGATAGTGAAGTGCAAAACCTAAAGGGACAACCAGCAAAAACAAAAACAGGTTTATTAGGATAAGGATGGTTTACATTAATTTAGAATATCCCGTCACTGACTTCAAGGAACAGTTTGAAATATCTGATACTCATAGTTCCCCTACATACTATCGGTCAGCAGAGAGTAAAAATTATTTATATTTATTGTCTTTAGGTATAATAGCTTCATTGTTTCCTTTTTCTTATACTTTAACGTACCTGTTTGTTGCTCAATATTCTATTATGGGAGATAAAGCGTTTTTTAAATTGATTCAGTAAAACAGCAGCTTTTTGTGCCTTTTGCCTTGGTTTAGCATGTTTTACCCTGCATTATTTTATATGAAACTTGTACATTAATATTTGAAACCTGGTGAGGATATTGGAGATATAAATACAGAACCTGGAGTATTTCCGAAGCGCTAACTCCAAGAAAGAAACAAAGAAAGAGGGAAAACTGAAAAAGAAAATCAGACACAAACTGCGGGGAAAAGTTGAGCATCGCAACTGGATAGTAATGTTCAGATCGAGCTGCTAATTGTATCCTTATATTTATGATAAATTGCTTCGGTGAGGAGATCTTTCTATATCTCCAAGTGCATTATCATCTGAATATTACTAAATAGTGTTATTTGCTGCTAACTTGGTGTGATTACATAAATTCGCTTTAAATTTTTCGATTGCTCAAGATCTTGGGCATGAACACTCACAATGTTAACAGAGCGCGAGATAAAACATGAGAAATTTTAAATGTTCACTCCCCCGCAATGGAAGAAGATGATTTCACTGAAACTGTAAGTGGTGCACAATATGTTAAACCTATGAATTCCTGTGACTCAGATATGAATACGTCATTCTCTAATAAACGTTTTAAAGCAAGGAAACAATGGAAGGTGCGAATAGCAACTGAAAATGAAACAAAGAAAGCTGCCAAACATTCGAACTTATCTTTAAACCAGTTAAAATAACCCTTGAATACAAAAGCTTTATGCGCATTTCTAGTACCTTCAACAAGCACCGCGCAAACTAGCCAGCAATTTCAAGCAGATAACAGCGCGTGAAATGCACATTTTGCTACCATTCCTACACAAAATAGATATCATTTATTAGAGGATAACTTAGATGACAATAACTCAGCTGGTGAAGTTGAGACTACCAACGAGAAAATTCCTCCAATCTGCTTAACTGATTTTTAAAGCTAACAATTATTTATTTACACTATACACAGTTAACTGAAATCAGAACTTCATACTGCACTAAAAGGCAAAATCATTAAACGTTTTCACTGCTGTAGCTGATGAGTTTCGTGCTCTGAGAGCTTATTTTGCTTCTATAAAACAAAAATTCTTCCCGTATAGGAATACTGAAGATAAAATTTTCTCTGTAATCATTAGGAATCTACCCTGCTCCCTTAGTAATGAGGGGATTATTAGAGCCATACAAGAACTTAAGTATTCTGTTTGCAAAGTTGCAAGGCAACAAGGAAAAGTAAACCCATTCCTCTCTGTGCATTTGAACTCACTGAGTGCGATGAAGGTAAATCTATCCTAAATCTTACCCGTCTACTCTATAGTGTAGTCAAGGTAGAACCTAGAAGGAAATCAACTGTTATACCAGACTGCATTCAATGCACTACAAGAACTAAAGTATCCTATAGGCAAAGTTGCAAGGCTACAACGAAAAGTAAACCCATTCCTCTCTGTGCAGTTGAACTCACTGACTGCGATGAAGCTAAATCTATCCTAAATCTTACCCGTCTACTCTATGGTATAGTCAAGGTAGAATCTAGAAGTAAATCAACTGTTCTACCACACTGCATTCAATGCACTACAAGAACTAACGTATCCTTTTGGCAGATTTGCAAGGCTACAAGGAAGAATAAACAACCCATTCCTCTCTGTGCAGTTGAGCTCACTGACTGCGATGAAGCTAAATATATCCTAAATCTTACCCGTCTACTATATAGTGTAATCCAGGTAGAACCTAGAAGGAAATCAACTATTATCCCACAATGCATTCGTTGTCAAAATTATGGGCATACCAAAAATAATTGCCAACTTGAACAAAGGTGCGTCAGGTGTAGTGGATCCCATCCTTTCTCTGACTGCAAACTTCCTAAGACTACTCCCCCAAAATATGGGAACTGTCATGAACAACATCCTGCAAATTTCAGAGGATGTTCTCACTATTTACGTTTAAAGAAACGCTCGTCTCATTCACATAACCTGCAGCGAAAGCAGCCTCAGAACATAACTGGACCCTCTGTTCCTAAGCTTTCAAATTTTCCACCTCTTTCTCAACACTCAAGTGATCCATCAGCTTCAGCAATGAAAGAGCCACAAGTTAACTCACCGTCTGGACAACCTCTACGCACATATCAGCGCAACTTTGCGGACGTTATGAACAGCTCCAGACTAAACAAGCAACCAGAGGAATCATCTTCAACCAGCTCATTCCTTACTAATTTTCTATATAAATTTTTACCTAATATCGTCTCATTCATAAGTTCACATCTGCCAGCAATTCAAGAGTTTATTATCTCACTCCTATCATCATCTTTTCAAAATGGTTGTACGTAATTCTACTTCTGTCTATCAATTATCACTTCTAAATTGGAACGCTAAAGGTCTTCGTTTTAAAAGAGCCTCTCTTATTGACATTCTTTCAGCTCACAACATTGATATAATATGTGTCACCAAAACATATTTCTTACCAAATGAAACTTTCTCTCTCCCCGGATATAAAATATACCGAAAAGACAGAGTTGCCCCCACTGCTTCCGGAGGAGTATCCATAATAATAATAATAATAATAATAATAATAATAATAATAATAAAACGCAATATTTCACACCACAATATAGTTCTTCCATAACAAGACAAGGGCCTCGTCTGATAAACGGCTACGTCAATTGGGATCAATTTCAGTTCAGACTAGACCCCTCATGAAATTCAGCTTATCACCTAACCTAGACCTCAGATATTGATAATTCTGTTCAGCTTTTCACAGATACTGTCTGCTCTTGTATCAAAGAATCAACAACTCGCTCATACCGACCTAGACCTCATCAACCTACCTACGCATAATATTCATCTAATCAGACAAAAGGATCGCATCCGAGGGCTGTGAGAACGAGAAAGATATCCTTGTCTACGCATAAAGCTTAACAGCCTCATTCGTACCGTTAGGCAAGAGCATCGTCTTAATTCTGACCAAACCTATCTAACTCCTTTATCCTCTAGCGACTGTTCCCTTTGGTAAGAAGCCAAATGAATTCTACGAGAACCAACTTCAGTACCATCACTGCATTTTGATAAGATACTCATAGACTCTCAATCAAAATGCAATGCTCTTGCCTCTTATTATGAAAATATATTTGCTAGAAATAACATTTTTGGTAATGAAGCTGCTTCTGATATCGAACATGAACTGTATGTAGATATATAAAAACAAACCTAAAGTTACAAATAGAAATTTACACACATCACCGAAAGAGCTATCCCGCTTCATCATAAACCTTACTATTAAAAATCACCAGGATATGACCTCGTACCAAACATAGTACTAAAGAAGCTTACATTGAAAGCACTTGTTTACCTGACAGAAATATTTACCTCAAAAACCGAAACATCTTCTATCAAGTTATTGGGCAATCAGTCTGCTTCCCACTTTATCAACAATTTTTGAGAAAGTAATCCAAAAACACCGAGCAGAATTTGTCTACAAAAGCAACATTATACCATCGTATCAATTTGGCTTTCGTGTTCTACATTCAATAACTCATCAGCTACTAAGATTTAGAGAAAGCATCATTAAAGTATTTGAAAGGAAACAGCATACCCCTGCCATTTTTCTAGATATTGCTCAAGTTACGATACTGTATGCCACACTGGTTTACTGGTAAAACTACATAGAACTGGACTCTCAGATAATCTAAACAGAATAACTGAAAGTCTTTACTCACAGCACCAATTTTTAGGGCGAATAGACAGTTACAAATCCGATCTGCGACCAATGCCAGAAGGAGTTCCACAAGGATCAATTCTGGCACCACTATTATTAAATATATTCATGCAATACCTTCCAAATACAAATTCCCTATCCACAGCTATGTATACCGATGACACCGTTATTTTCTATGCGCATACAGACTTAAGTACCGCAGTGAAAAGGCTACAAATATCGTTAAATAAGTTATCTAAGTGGTTCAAAATGTGGCGAGAAGTACTAAATACTAACAAAACGGAAACGAAAGTATTCTCCTTAAGATCATATCAATATTAACTCCTATTGGATCTGCAGGGAAAACAACTAACATGGAAGCCTCCAGAAACACCAGTCAAATATTTAGGCGTAATGCTCGACACTAAATTAACCTGGAATATCATTTATCTTACATTTCCACAATGGACATTTTTAGATTTAAAAGGCTGCATCCATTGCTAAAGAAGAAATCTCAGTTTCGTCTGGAGTGCTCAATATTGATCTACAAGTCTCTCAAACGCTGCATAATTTCTAACGCTCTTCCTGTATATGGTGTACAGTCATCGACTTCAGGTTATACAAAACAAATTTCTCCGCAGTATTACAAAGGCACCATAGTTCATTAGAAATGATCATCTCCATCATAAAATTGGTATCGTTCCCATACATATGAAATTTAAATTAACATGAAAGACATTCTTCGTTAGATTATCCCAAGTACCAAGCGCTGAAACGTATGTCATTGGACGACGAAACTTCGAAAGGACCAGATTGAAAAGAAAACTGCCTAAGACATCCTACTCACTGATTATGAAGATAGCGACCTTTCTCACTTATTCAAAGTATATCCTCTACTTTTCTCAGAAAAACCACTGATCATAATCCAGCCTCCCATATCTAACCTCTCTTTTCAATCGTTATCCATCTTATTTAATGTTACTATATCTGTTAGCTATCCTGTTAGATAGTTTATCTTTCATTATCTTTCATTTAAATGTGTTTTTAATTGTTTTGTGTTTGTTTATATTATAAATTTATCACCTATAGTATATGTTAGAGGACAGGAATTCCTCAGTTGTTAATTTGTATGTAGTACTTATGTAATTTATCAATGGTTTGTATAGCAATGCTGCTGATCAGACAAATAATAAATTAAAAAGGTGACACAAACTGTGAATCATAATAATGTATAATTATAAATATCCATATATATATATATATATATATATATAAGTAGTATAGAATTGAGAGAATCAGCACAGTGTAGATAAGATGTTGAACTCTCCTCTGTGTTAATATATGAGTGATGTAGAATGCTCATTGATTTAGAACTCTCCTATATGAAAATCGAGTTGTAAAAGAAGGGGAGTGTTGGCGTAGTGCCGTTCTCCCCTGTGCAGTGAGATGTTTTTGAGGGTTGGGATGATGATGATGATGATTGTGTGTGTGTGTGTGTGTGTGATGTGTAATGTGTGATGGGTGGGATGGGTAACGGGGGGGGGGTTCCGGGGATGTTTGAATTAAATGTGAATTCATTTCGATGTGTGTGTGTGCTTGAACTCTCATGTATGAATATCGAAGTCTAGGGTTCGATATTGTGATGGGGCGGGGTGGGTAACGGGGGTTCCGGGGATGTTTGAATTAAATGTATTGATAGTAATTCTTCGATGACTGTGCTTGAACTCTCATGTATGAATATCGAGTCTAGGGTTTGATATCTATTACGTTCAGTGCTTCGATGTCTGTGCTTGAACTCTCATGTATGAATATCGAGTGTAGGGTTTGATATCTATTACGTTTAGTGTATGATATATGATGTAGTATCGTTATTCTTTAGATAAAAGAATATCGAGAGAATGGTTAGGTATGTTTACTGGGAGAGATTTATGAAAATAAATGTAATAAGACATTCTGGTAAGGGGTGTTCCCTATGCAGAATCTCTCCTTGAGCTATTGTATCCAAGAGCGATGTAAAGGTTAAGAAAAGGTTAAATTCCATTCCCACATCGAGGTACGAGAAAATATAAATCTATTCCACATTGAAGTATAAGGGTGATGACGTGTTGTCATTCCTCAAGATTTGTGCATATGTGAGTAAATCCGAATTAACAGGTCTCACCCTGTCCCGCCAGCTCGGGAACGAACGTGTCCTCACTTCACACAAACCCTCCGTCCGTTAAGTACAATCGACGATAGGATGGGGAGGGGGGAGACAGGTATGATCACGTTTCATCACCCATCTGCTCACTCGGGAACGAATGCATTCTCACTTCACATCGCAACGTCAAGATGAGTGGAACAACAACACCTATCATTGAAAGTGATACCAGATTCTGGGAGAATCTACGCAATTTCGAAGATTTGCAAAAGCATTGGGTTGAGCACCACGATGAAACGTGTGATGGAAAGATGCATCAAGTTATTTGCAAGAATCCTTCCCATCATGATTCGATCACATCTTATGCTCAATGCGGAAAGAATTGTAAAGTGTATCTCGGGTAAGTAGAATTATAATTGTGTGTTAACGTGAAAGTGTTGTTATGTGTTATATAACTAATGATAAATATGTTTATTTCAGTAAAGCCCAAAGTGAAGATGTGGCATGCCAGTCCGAACAGGATCAAGGTGAAGATGTGTGCGGTCCGTACAATGATCGTCCGTTTAAGGATATCGGTACATCGAAACCCGAGGAGGAAGTCATAGAAAAGTGAGTATAAAATAATAAGAGTTTTACGTTAACAAGTGTATTAAATATTCACGATGTTGAGACATAGTTCGTGTATGTCCGCAGATCCAGTAAGAAAGGAGACAAGAAAAAGAAGAAGACGAACTGCAAACCGAGAATCGTCAAAGCCAAGAAGACGTTCGATCAAGACAGTTTCATCATAATGATGTTCGAACCCTTCACACCCTTCGCAGAAGAAGTAGAGGAGGAAGTTGCGAGTGATGGTAAATAGTGTGTGCATGAACGATAACGACATCTCCATCAGCATTGACTTTCGTGTGAACATAGGATTATACAATGAACTCCCATCACTTTACATTAAAGAGTAGTATAGAATTGAGAGAATCAGCACAGTGTAGATAAGATGTTGAACTCTCCTCTGTGTTAATATATGAGTGATGTAGAATGCTCATTGATTTAGAACTCTCCTATATGAAAATCGAGTTGTAAAAGAAGGGGAGTGTTGGCGTAGTGCCGTTCTCCCCTGTGCAGTGAGATGTTTTTGAGGGTTGGGATGATGATGATGATGATTGTGTGTGTGTGTGTGTGTGATGTGTAATGTGTGATGGGTGGGATGGGTAACGGGGGGGGGGGGGGTTCCGGGGATGTTTGAATTAAATGTGAATTCATTTCGATGTGTGTGTGTGCTTGAACTCTCATGTATGAATATCGAAGTCTAGGGTTCGATATTGTGATGGGGCGGGGTGGGTAACGGGGGTTCCGGGGATGTTTGAATTAAATGTATTGATAGTAATTCTTCGATGACTGTGCTTGAACTCTCATGTATGAATATCGAGTCTAGGGTTTGATATCTATTACGTTCAGTGCTTCGATGTCTGTGCTTGAACTCTCATGTATGAATATCGAGTGTAGGGTTTGATATCTATTACGTTTAGTGTATGATATATGATGTAGTATCGTTATTCTTTAGATAAAAGAATATCGAGAGAATGATTAGGTATGTTTACTGGGAGAGATTTATGAAAATAAATGTAATAAGACATTCTGGTAAGGGGTGTTCCCTATGCAGAATCTCTCCTTGAGCTATTGTATTCAAGAGCGATGTAAAGGTTAGGAAAAGGTTAAATTCCATTCCCACATCGAGGTACGAGAAAATATAAATCTATTCCACATTGATGAAGTATAAGAATGGAAATGTAAATCTATGTGAGAGGGTCGCATGACAAAGAAATGTCCCCTCTAAGCATGATAAAAGTGGTACATAGCAAATGCAAATAAAAATAAAAGCACTACCCATCTCTTTAAGAATGATAAAAAAATATTGAGAGAAAAGTATAAGAATGCAAATGTAAAGCTGTTTGAAAGGGGTTTCATGATAAAGGAACGCACCCTCTAAGCACGATAACTTAAAAAGAATATTCCCTATAAGCATGATAAAAGTGGAACATAACATCGAAAATAAAATAAAAGCACTAACCATCTATTTAAAAATGATTAAGATAACGAGAGAAAAGTATCTCATCTTTAAGTATATATGAGTAATACAAAACTGATCAATCAATATGATAATATATATACGCAACTAGGGATCTATAGTGTAGATATCCTAACTATCCATGGTAAGATATCACCCTCCATATAAAAAATTGTCTAGAAAATCTCCCCTCAGTATTACGAATACTCCACTGAACGTCATCCCTTTTGGTATGTGGGTCAGAGAAAAAAAGAGTTAATCTCTCCAGACTGGTGACAGGGGTGGTCAAAACATTCTTATTGCTGTAGCGAAGTCTAACTTTGTCAAATAACGTTAGGAAAAAAAAGAATATATTTTAAAATTAAACGAATGAATCTATATATTTGTATGAATGATGAAACAATACTATGAATGTGTTAGTATACCAAATGTAAAAAAATCAAATGTTCAGAAAAATATATTTTGTACAAGTATGTGTGTGTAAAGAAATGTGTAATTATATCCCCCCCTCCAAGATGTAGGGAACGAATCACAGTTAGTGTGCGCACGCAACATGGTGTTTGGGAAGGAGAGATACGGTTGGAGGGGGTGTAAAGAATGATGAATCTATATAAAGTTTAAACTATGATAATAAAGTTACTAGTATTACCTTCGAACTTATAACGTAGTCACAACTACTTTAAACACATAGCGTAATATGTAGACAGTAACACCTCTCCCGGACGGAGGGGGGGCGGAGCATCTGTTAATAAATACCGCGGCACGGATGAGTGAGGAGGCAGTCGATTCTCTGGAAATATGGATCCTACAGGTAAGATAGAAAAGTTGTATATTGTAAGTCATTTTTTATCTCTGTTTACGAAGAATGTTGAAGTAATACTGATTCGTGTGTGCTTATATGTATGTTTCAGATCATGAGATGCTACAGCTAAATCAACTAGCTGAAGGTGGAACACATCTTCCCACAAAGAAACTACGTGAATTAGATCAGTCCGTTCAACACATCATTCGATCCGTCAAAACCGTGAAGACCAGATATGGTGAACGGGTCGTCGTCGAAACATCAGATTTCCAAGTCTTCCTCCCGGAGAGATTCAAACATATGACCGCAGCGCAGAAAGATCTACTAAATCGTGGTGACTGCATACTCCAATACCATGGCGAGGAAACACTAGAAAGTGGTTTCAAACGACATAAATTGTCTTTTTTAAGCAGCCCGTAATGTCGTCAAAAGGTGAGTACAATTATTGAATAAAATTTCATAAAAAAAAGTGATAATGTAGTTACTTGCATGTAAATGTGAAATCGTACATGTTGTATTAGAACTTAAAGTGTTAATTATCGCACGTCATGTAGTATTAGTAATTGAATGTAGTTACTTGCATGTACGTACATGTTGTATTAGAACTTAAAGTGTTAATTATCGCACGTCATGTAGTATTAGTAATTGAGAGTGAACGTTGTAGGGTTAATTTTCATGTGTAATAATTACGTACATGTGAATATCGTAGTTCAGTTACGTTATTTCACATGCATGTTAGTTACGTTTGTTTGTTACACGTAAAAGTAACGTTGTAGGTGAAAAAAGAACGTTAATTTATATGTGTAAAACGTACATGTGAATATCGTAGTTCAGTTACGGTATTTTACATCTATATGGTTTACGTTGTGTGTTTTTATCATTTATGTAAGGGAGAGAGCATTACGTAAAACAGTTACATACTATCTGAATATTGTAGTTACGTGATGATAGCAATAATTGTAAAATACATAATCATTATGTAACTATTTTCATATGTAAAAGTTACATGCATGTTACGTTCTACGTAAAGTATAGAGTTTACGTAAAATTGAGATTCATACATGTAAAAGTTATTAACATGTATGTTATTTCTGTTACCACCTTACATACATGTAAAGCAATGTTCCCGTATGTAAAGTTAATCGAATGTTGTAATTGCTTTTTTCAGAAACGACGACAAGATGCTCCGATACTGCCACTGGACAACCCTCGATTCAGCAAGATGAAACCTGTTCGAACGTGACCCAGGCTGAACGATTACGATGTATTCACAGTGAGTCTGCTTTCAAAAAACGATTAACCACCTACGAAATTCACAACTGTGTTAATATACTTGACCCCGTTATATTCTTAGCAGAATGCAAACCTTTAATTTTGAATGAAATTGATAAGGGCTTAAACATGTATAAATCAGGTCTTAAGATAGGATCCTGTTTATCCTGTCAATATGTCATAATATCACAAGAGAGCGATAATATTCATACATTTAACTTTAACAGTAAACTTGAGGTGATATTGCAATCTACAGATAAATCTATATGGTATGAAGAGAAGATTGTACAACCTATACTAGATCATATGGATAATTTTGAATCGCGTACCAGTTCAAAAGCTTTATACAGTATTGAGAAATTAACAATATATGTGACACAATACGATTCATTGAATGCAGGGATGTATACTGAATTACCCGACTTTATAAAATCGAAGAGAGCTGTTATTAACATTCGTAATACTGATAAATATTGCTTTGCATACTGTCTGTTAGCATCCAAATACCCAGTAGAACGTAACAAGAATCGACCCACCTCCTATAAAAGATATGATTTTCGTAACGAATTTAACTTTGAGAATATAACATTCCCAGTATCATTGAAAGATGTAGAAAAATTCGAGAATCAAAATTCAAATATTTCAATAACGATATACGGTGTTGAAAATAAATCGATTATTCTCTTATATCAACCAAGAGAGATAAAATCACATCATGTTAATCTTTTAATGTATAAAAGACATTATTGTCTGATAACAGACTTGTCACGTTTGCTAGGAAAGCAGCTAACTAAACATAATGGGCGAAAATGGTTATGTAACAATTGTAACTTGTATTTCACATCAGAATCACGTTTAAATAGCCATAAAAAGAGGTGTATGATGAATCAAATTATCAGAATGCCCGAGGCTGGTAAAACTGATCTCGTTGAATTTAACGCATATTCGAAATGTCTAAAAGTTCCATTCGTGGTTTATGCAGACATAGAATGTATCTTACGTAAGGTAGATTCGTGTCAAGATGTATCGAGTAAAAGCTGGACACGTAGCATTCATAAACATGAAGCGTATGCAATTGCATTACATTTGGTCTGTAGTTATGATAAAAATTTAACACGTTTCAAATCATTTGAAGGTCCATATGCAATTGAAAATTTTCTTAAAGAATTAACGTTAATTGCAAATCAGGTCATTAATATATATGCTAATAAAATTGAAATAAGTATGAGAGATGTGGATGAGCTAGAATATCAAAATGCAACACGATGTCACATATGCAAACGTGAATTTCTTAACTCGTGTATAAAGGTTCGTGATCATTGTCATTTGACTGGAAGTTACGTTGGCCCAGCTCATAAGCACTGCAATTTAAATAGGAAAATGCCAGGATTCATACCAATATTCTTTCATTGCTTATCAAAATACGATGCTCATTTCATAGTAAAGAAACTAGGTTACGATACGGAACCTATCAACTGTATTGCACAAACTTCTGAAAATTACTTATCCTTTAGCAAAAGATATACAAATTCGAATGGAATGAGTATATATCTAAGATTTCTGGATAGCTATCGTTTTTTGGATTCAAAACTTAGTAACCTTTCGGATATGTTAGAAGCAGATGATTTTCATTATACCAATAATATGAACACGAATCCTTTGCATAGACAACTGATGAAACGTAAAGGTGTCTTCCCGTACACGTATGTGGATTCTATAGAAAAATTATACGAGAATAGTCTACCATCCAAACATCAGTTTGATCATGTAAGCGATGAGGATTATAGTCATGCTAGAACGGTATGGAATGAATTCAATGTTAAAAATCTGGGTGAATATTTAAATATATATCTTAAGTGCGATACATTAATACTAACGGACGTGTTTGAACGCTTCCGTGAATTAAGTATCGGTTTGTACGGACTCGACCCGTGTCAGTATTACACACTTCCCGGGTTAGCCTATGATGCAATGTTAAGAACGACTGGTGTACAGATTTCATTATTAACAGATAAGACTATGCTAGATTTCTTCGAAAAAGGAATACGAGGTGGAATTTGCACTGTGTCCAAACGGTATGCAAAGGCGAATAACAGATACATGACTAGCTATGATAACACTCAACCAACTAATTATTTAATGTACGTTGACTGCAATTCTCTATATAGTTATACAATGGAAAATAATAGCTTACCATACACTGATATAAGGTGGCTAACTGATGCTGAAATTAAATCAATAGATTTTATGTCTATTACAAGTGATTCTGACGTGGGATATGTGTTGGAAGTAGACTTTAAATATCCACAGGAACTTCATGATATACAAAATGATTTGCCATTATGCCCTTTGAATGAAATCGCGCCAGGTGATAAGTATACAAAATTGCTAACAACATTGAATGATAAAAATAAATACGTATTACACTATCTCAATTTTCAACAATGTGTTAAACTTGGTTTGATTCCATCGCGTATACATAGAGTAATAGGTTACAAACAATCTAACTGGATAAATCCTTACATTGAACTCAACGTTCGTAAACGTATTGAAGATAAGACGAAATTTGGTCAAAATCTATGGAAGTTAATGAATAATTGTGTTTATGGAAAATTTATAGAGAATGTAAAACGTTATAATTCATTTCATTTAGCTACCAGCTGGAAACGAGCGCGTAAATTGTTAGCTCGACAGACATGTATAAGGTACGTGATTTTTGATGAAAATTTAATAGGTATAGAATTGGTCAGAGATGAAATATTGATGAATAAGCCAATATACATAGGACAAGCAATCCTGGATCTATCCAAACATAAAATGTATGATTTTTATTATGAAATTCTGAAGAAAAAATTGAAAGATGTAACTTTAATCTATACGGACACGGATGCTTTTCTCTTTGAATCTAGCTGCGATATATATGAATTTATTAAAACCAATATACATTTATTCGATACATCGAATTATCCAATGGATAATGTGTATGGTATTCCGTTAGCAAATAAGAAAATTTCAGGATTATTCAAGGATGAGCTAGCCGGTAGAGTGATGACTGAATATGTAGGGCTGAAATCGAAATTATATAGTTATCGATATGATACTGAAGTGATTAAAAAATCAAAAGGTGTAACAAAAGATTCGATGAGATTCATAACCTTTGAACAATATCTCTCATGTATTACACATCCTGACACTATACATCGAAGCATGCAGACATGTTTCAGAAGTTATAAACATGATGTTCATACTATTGAATCTAATAAGATAGCTTTAAGTGGTATCGATACAAAACGATACATTCCCAATAATTCATTTTCAACATTAGCATGGGGACATTATGCTATAGAAAATTGTCAAGTGTAAATTTCTTTTTCTTTTCTCAATAAAGCATAGATTCAACTGAGTTAAAAGGTATTACTAGGCCACGATAATAACATATTACTGTATTTCAAAAAATAAAATAATTGAATTTCAAGTATAATTGTAAAGTGTGTTACAACTGAGTTAAAAGGTATTACTAGGCACATGATAATAACATATTACTGTATTTCAAAAAACGAAATAATTGAGTTTCAAGTATATTTGTAAAGTGTGTTACTAATTACATGATAATAACATATTTACTTCATTTGAAAGATAACGTGTTGCTTTTTTTATGTTTATGTTAGGGGTGAAGGAATATTTTTTCCTATTCATGTCGTTTTGAAATGTTAGATAGCAGAAATCAATGAAATGTTAATTCAACTATAATCATGTATGATTTTTTATTAAAATATATTTACTAATTATATCAAAATGTTATTATCATGTCTCCGTTAAGGGGTGAGGGGTGATTTATATATATCAATGTGAACTAGCATGTACAAAGGCTCTTATTTCAGCTATAATCATGTATGATGTTTGTTTAACGTATATTACTAATTACTTCAAATTGTAATTATCATGTTTACGTTAAGGGTAGGTGAATTTATATATACTCAATGTGAACTAGCATGTACGTTATGTTAAAATCTCTACAATTAAATGTTAATTCAACTATAATATGATTTTTTTTAAAGTATAAAAATGTTATTATCATGTTTAAGTTAAGGAGATGTGAATTAGCAGTTACAGAAGATTTTTAAAAAAGTATAAAAATGTTATTATCATGTTTAAGTTAAGGAGATGTGAATTAGCAGTTACAGAAGATGTCAGGAATCAATGTGAACAAAAAAAAAATCAAACACAATATATCATTAAAATTATATTTCTTTATTGAGTTGTGTGTTTTTTTATTTATACAATGTCCACCTCATTAATCCATTCACGGGTAGGAAATCCTAACCATTTCACCAGAATCCTATCACCACGACGTCTGATGATCCTTTCAACTAAATACGTGTCTGGATATTGAGTTTTCTGTAATTCATAACCGTAGAATGCTCCTTCAATCAGTTTACCCTCCAGATCCTCGATGAGATAGGTCAATGGATGTGTCCTTTGCACTGTACGTATCCTAAAGGCTTCAACACTCCAATTTGGTAGATAACCTTTCTCCATAACACCTTTATGCTTAGAAATCCTCACGTAGTCACCAACACGATGAAGCCTAGATCTTCGCTTCTCACGCAGACTTCTATCATATTTGTAGACGCTGAGCAGGAGAGAATTATCACGAACTTCTACAGGCTTCATACGAATCGTTCGATGGTAAGTATTATTGTAGGTATGAATAATTCTAGGTAGTATGTTTATCCATTGATATGAGCCTTGAACAATAAATTCCTTATGCAAAATCAGTTTGATCGTTCTTATTAAACGTTCCACTGCAGCAGCCTTAACGTGTGTGAATGTACTGTAATGATTAATATTATTACGATTCATTAGTTCGCGGAAATGTTTATTGTAAAACTCCCTTCCTTTATCAGATTGAACATTCTTCGGAAACGATTCCATTTCATTCAATATCTCCTCCATAGCAGTCGAAACGTTAATACCACTTTTATCACGTAATGGTCGTGCATAAGCCATCTTGGAATAAAAATTGCATGCAAGAAGAATATACTTATAATTCCTATTGTCTCTTGCATAATTAGACATGTCCATAAGATCTATTTGTACTAAATCGTTCATTCCTTTGCTTATGATCTTACGACGTAAAAATCGTCTTCTAGCTGGTGCATGTAACTCGGTTGCAATGCGACGTTTTATCATGCTATAATTTTTGATGTTTTAAGTTCTGTAATAATTTCTTCTATCTCGGGTGAGTGATTCAAATTACCTGCATCCCTCGACGCAACTAATAATCTTAATCTGTTTATTATTTCATTCGGATCGTTCCAGTAGACGTAATCTAATTTTCTCTGCGGTACATGTTCTTTCCAACGTAAACCAAATCCAGTTCGATTACTAACAAGGTCACGAATGATATGACGGTACTTGAACCCTCGATTTGCTCTTAAACGTCCATCTCTTGAATAACCGTGTCTGTAAACTTGAGTATTCTGTAAGATTTGCGAATACACGTCTAAATCATCATCTGTGTACGATGTCTTGCGAGGTAAACGTTTAAATAATAATTCATATAAGCCTGCTGTGGGTTCATACGTTTCTGTTCCTATCTGAACACCATCAGATTTAAACACAACTGTCTTGTTACCCAATTTATACTCATTATCCTCGTAACGTATGCCGTAAGTATTGTCCATGTCACTCGAACTAGCAGTTCGAACCTTGTGTAGATACTTTGACACGAGATCAGATCCGTTAGCATCATCTGTAGTTTCGTCGTCGTTGTTGTCGTGGTGTGCTTTCGCTATTACTTTCAATGGTTCGGTTACAGGTTGAAGAACTTCAGACATGACTCGTTGCGTTTCGAATTTCATTCCTTTGAGAGAACGTAACTTTTCTCTTATTGCCCTACTGTGACGGGCAATGGATTCCTTAAGTCTTATAGCTTCAGCATCCATATCGAAATGAATGTATAATTAATCAGCTACTGCTAATTTATATGAAACTACCAGTTCTGTACTTAATATATGACCATCTTTAGCACGTCCGACTGGCGCTGTAAACGATAGAATATCGCCAGTTTCAACTCTTACAGGATATCTTTCAACTAATCTTCCGTTTATTGCAAACAATGTATCATTTACAGCATGCGGATGTACCGATGATACGATGGAACACGAGAGTACACTTCCATTTCCAGGAACTTTATAGTATTCGAGTCCCGATGTTAACGTATACCTTAAAGAGGGACCTCGAAACGGACGTGTTTGCAATGAAATTATGAGTTGTGCTTTCAATTGTTGTAACATAGTGTTTACAACATTTCTCATTCGTGTTTTCATAGTATGAATATCATTATTTATAGTGATTAGTTTATTATCAAGTTCCGTTTGTCGTGCGGTTAGTTCTTTCACTTCTTTTTCTACAGCTGTAGTAATAGTCTCGCTAGCGGAGGTGATTGTTCTAGTTAACTGACTTTGTAATTCATTCTGTTTCCGTGTAATAGTATCGACAATGTTTGTTATAGTCTCAGTTAAACCCGTTTGCAATTCATTATGTTTCTGTATAAAGAAATGATTAACATAACTCATGGTAACTGCATCACTATCATCTATCGGGTCGGCTAAATCCTTCAATCTCTTCATTCGAAATGATAGAGTTTCATTAGAGTCGTGAATTGGAATCCTATCATCTACATATTTTTTATTAGGAACGTCGTGATCGTGAAGGGGGTCCAACAGCGTTTTCATTCTTATACCATCTATAATGACATTATTTTCGGAATCACGTTTAAATGCATATTTACTTAAGTACTCCATTAAATTGTTGTATTGGATGTCGAGCGATTTTTGTATGTGATCCCTAAGCATAGCTTCAAACTCGCCCATACGCTGATACGAGGTCTGCTCGCTGAAGATCTGCATTCGATTCTCGACGTCAGCCGTATGCGTATCCACATAACGTTTAGTCGATGCATCGTCACCTTCTTCAGGGTCGTGAATATTGCACAACCGCTTTCCCTTGAATCGATAGTTTCCCGATCCATCTCTAGTTATGATATATCGATTGAACACACCCCTAGAGGGTATGATTCTTCGGGATCCGAACCTGTCGATACTCATTGCTTAAGTGATGGATTATTCTATTTATTCATTCTGATAAAGCGATCAAAACCGTGACGGTAGCGTCCCTCGTTCAGTGGATATTCTGGTACTATAACAACAAAGGATCGATCATCACTCTCCCATATATGTTTACACATATTCTTAAATTCATCATAGGACATATCGGTATTTACATAATCTTCGTATATATGTTTTAAATTGAGATTATCCTGTCTAAAGAATATAATTATATTTGCATTATCTCTAATTAAATGTTTAGGTACTTTAGCATATGATTGTGCTAAATATATAGCATCGACATTACGATGTCTACCCATACTGTAATATGAAGCTATCTTACCCTGTTTTTCATTTATCACATCATCAAATACGAATATCGAATTTTCTCTAGCATCCGACGTTTGAATTACTTTATCACCATCATCGAACGTAAATACACCTATATCGGGTATAGTTTTCAGTAACCTGAGTAAATATCGATATTTAGGTTGTTGCAACGATTTCGAGTATATGTAGAGGTTTTCGAATCTCAGACCATTCTCGTGAATAAGCAGGTTGAGTAAAACGTTCGTTTTTCCAGCATTTGAACTGCCAAGTATGAGCGCTCTAACGTTACTCGGAAACAACGTACCGTGTCGTCCTTTGCGAATGTCATCCTCGAAATCTAACACCTGTATGGGTAGCGTACACTTTTGCTTTACTATCTCCATATCGCGACTAATACTTATAAAGCATAAGTTTTGTCTTTTATTTCGTTCGTGATAAGGGCAATCTATGTCTTTACTGGATTTAGCCAATCGTCATAGGAATCGTATACTTATAAAGCGCACGTTTTGCCTTTTTTATTTCATAGTGAGACATGCGCTCTACACGTGCACGCAAAGGTTCGGGAATTCTTAATTCCTTGATTAATTCATTACCATTTGAGGCACATTTACCAGGTTATCGTTTCTGCGGTCCCGGAACGAAACTACATAAACGCTTGCAGAGAGGTGACTTACCGGTGAACGGGTTAGATTCAGCGTGTCTCGATCACGATCGGGCTTACGCAGAGAGTACTGATACAGAAACTCGTCGTCTAGCCGACAAGGTGTTGGTAGAGAAAGCTTGGAGACGTGTAAAGTCTGCCGACGCTTCTTTGGGCGAACGACTTGCAGCTCGACTTGTGACTACACTTATGAAGGGTAAATTGGCAGCGGGCGCTGGCATGCGTAAACGTCGCAACAAGAGAGGTGGTTTCTTACCTTTGCTACCACTTTTAGCAGCTCTAGGTGCAGCAGGTGGTCTAGCTGGAGGTGCTGCTCAGATTGCTACGGCTGTCAATAAGAAACGTTCGGATGCAAAACAACTTGCGGAATTAACACGTCACAACGAGCGCATGGAATCTTTGGCTCAGGGCAAAGGTCTTCGCCGTAAGAGACGTCGTAAGGGTAGAGGATTATATCTTCGATCAAAAAACTCGGGGCGAGGCCTATATTTATCCCGGAAAAAGCCCTGAGTGCTAACGAGATCGATTCGTATGCACGACGTCTACGCATTCCACATTTTAGAGGTGTCTACATGATCGATAAACTACCTCCACATCCTCGATACTATGAGAGAATAGTAGTGAATCTGGTACATCAAATAACCCTGGTACACATTGGGTTGCTGTACGTAAGGATGGTGATGCTGCCTACTACTTTGACAGTTTCGGCGATCTGAGACCTCCGGAAGAGATAGAAACGTACCTTTCGGGTGTCAAGCTCCTATATAATACGACGAGATTTCAAGAATTCGATTCTGTGATTTGCGGTCACTTGTGCCTTCAGTTTCTCCTCGATGAGTTACACGATCACCGTGAGTGGTAGTGATACCAGCTTCTCTACATTTCTAAATCCACCATTACATCTGGATCCTAACGGACATTACGAGATAGCTCTATTGAATTTTGAGACTTTTTACTCAATTCCGAATTTGGACGAGAGTAATAATCTATTCCATTACGTTCGCGATGGAAAAGTCGAACGTATAGTAATTCCACCGGGTACTTATGTATTGGATGATATCGCCAGATTGATCAAGGATGCTCTCGACATCGGTGACGACTTTATTCTACATGCTAATAATAACACCATGAAATCAGAAATTCAATCTCCCTATATTATCGACTTTAGTCGTGAGAGATCTATTGCTTCACTTCTCGGTTTCACCTCTAAACAGAGGGTACCGGCAAACGTGCTGACCGAGTCTAATGATTTGGTTAACATATTCAAAGTCAGCATCATACGTATCGAGTGTAGTCTTGCAACGGGATCTTTCATCAATGGTAAAAGTGGTCATTCTCTGTATGAATTTTTCCCATCGGTACCTCCAGGTTATCATATTTCGCAGGAACCATCAAGTCCTATATATTTACCAATCATCGATACGAATCTCATTGATCATCTCGACATTAGAGTGGTAGACCAGAACGGCGATAAGTTAGATTTCAGGAACGAAACCATCACTGTACGATTGCACATACGTCGTAATGGGTATAAGTTTTAAGAGACGATGCTATATTAAAAAACATCTCTCGAGATTGATCTCTACTTGATCATCGACCCGCAAGCTAATCACATCGTCTAATCGAAGATTTCTTGCTAACTTAGGCTTCAAGGTTCTATGATGGATGTGTTGGACGTGACCGGGATTCCGACCTTTGATGATAAGATCAGTAAGGAGGAAGAACACGTATTCCTACCGTACAATACGTCAGCTCTCGATGTGAACGATGAAATTAGAATTCCATGTCAAGCTGAAGATTTGTACACGCTTCCTAGTAGAAGTTATCTCTACATTGAGGGGACTCTCACTAAACCCGACGGCACCGTTGCCACATCGAAATTGAGTAACAATGCTATGGCATTCCTATTCGATGAGATTCGTCTGGATATGAATGGAACGACTATTGATAGAACTAGGAATCCGGGCATTTCATCAACGATGCGTAACTATGCTGCACTGAATGAACTGGAATCGAATCGTTTACTAAATGCTGGATGGATCTATCCTGGAGGTGTGGTAGACATCGTGAATACATCGAATGGTATCTTCAATGCTATCGTTCCTCTTTCGATGTTGCTGGGTTTCGCCGACGATCACAAGGAGGTCATACTTAATAGAGGGTTTGAACTTATTCTCATTAGATCTAAGGATTCTAATAATTGTATCATTGGAAACGATCCTACAACCATACAACTAACTAGACTCGAATGGAGGATGCCTGTACTTCGACTTTCAGATTCTGAACGAGTTGATAAACTTAAACTCGTCAAATCGGATAAACCTCTACACGTCGCATTTCGAACCTTGGACCTTCACACTCAACCTGCTGTACCTCAAACTAAAGCGTTCACATGGAACATTGCAACCACGACTAAACTTGAAAAACCACGTTTCGTCATAGTCGGTGCACAAGTGGATAGATTGAATCATCTCGCTAAAGATGCTTCTCTATTTGATAATTGTAATATCACCAATCTGAAACTTTATCTCAACAGTGAATCTTACCCCTATCACGATATGAATTTGGATTTCGCCAATTCGAAATTTGCATCTCTGTATGATCAATATTCCAAATTTCAATCATCCTACTATGGAAAGGAGAATTACCCTCTTTTGAAAAGGAACGACTTTCTGAAATATGCACCGCTATTCGTCATCGATTGCTCTCATCAACCTGAGGATACTGTGACGGGGGCAGTGAATGTCAGATTGGAAGTTCAAGCATCGTCAAATTTTCCTGCACAAACTTCATTATTCTGTTTAATTATTCATGATAAATTATTCACTTATAAACCACTAACTCATGTTGTACAATCTATCATATAGGTGTAATAAATAAAACATTACAAATTCAAATTATCTTTTTATTGACGTTAACATACATCTCCAATATCCTCTTCCTTGCACTCCTGCTTTTTGCATCATATGAACATAATGATTTATGAATATCATACAACTGATATAAATTTCTTTCAATATATGGAATTAGTCTTTTAAGTCCATTGAATGCAGTACTATTCAGATTTATACTGCCCACATTTAAACATGTATTCACAAACGTTATTTCTTGCATCTTATTCATGCATAACATTATATTAAATGCATATATTATATTTTCACTGTACGGTGCACATGGATGCTTACCATCTTTCAGATACGTATCCAAAACACACAAATTTGACATTATTACCGCCCAATCCTCTTTTGTAATATACACAAACGTATCGTCATGTGTGTCTTTAATGTAAAGTGATGGGAGTTCATTGTATAATCCTATGTTCACACGAAAGTCAATGCTGATGGAGATGTCGTTATCGTTCATGCACACACTATTTACCATCACTCGCAACTTCCTCCTCTACTTCTTCTGCGAAGGGTGTGAAGGGTTCGAACATCATTATGATGAAACTGTCTTCATCGAACGTCTTCTTGGCTTTGACGATTCTCGGTTTGCAGTTCGTCTTGTTCTTTTTCTTGTCTCCTTTCTTACTGGATCTGCGGACATACACGAACTATGTCTCAACATCGTGAATATTTAATACACTTGTTAACGCAAAACTCTTATTATTTTATACTCACTTTTCTATGACTTCCTCCTCGGGTTTCGATGTACCGATATCCTTAAACGGACGATCATTGTACGGACCGCACACATCTTCACCTTGATCCTGTTCGGACTGGCATGCCACATCTTCACTTTGGGCTTTACTGAAATAAACATATTTATCATTAGTTATATAACACATAACAACACTTTCACGTTAACACACAATTATAATTCTACTTACCCGAGATACACTTTACAATTCTTTCCGCATTGAGCATAAGATGTGATCGAATCATGATGGGAAGGATTCTTGCAAATCACTTGATGCATCTTTCCATCACACGTTTCATCGTGGTGCTCAACCCAATGCTTTTGCAAATCTTCGAAATTGCGTAGATTCTCCCAGAATCTGGTATCACTTTCAATGATAGGTGTTGTTGTTCCACTCATCTTGACGTTGCGATGTGAAGTGAGAATGCATTCGTTCCCGAGTGAGCAGATGGGTGATGAAACGTGATCATACCTGTCTCCCCCCTCCCCATCCTATCGTCGATTGTACTTAACGGACGGAGGGTTTGTGTGAAGTGAGGACACGTTCGTTCCCTAGCTGGCGGGACAGGGTGAGACCTGTTAATTCGGATTTACTCACATATGCACAAATCTTGAGGAATGACAACACGTCATCACCCTTATACTTCAATGTGGAATAGATTTATATTTTCTCGTACCTCGATGTGGGAATGGAATTTAACCTTTTCTTAACCTTTACATCGCTCTTGGATACAATAGCTCAAGGAGAGATTCTGCATAGGGAACACCCCTTACCAGAATGTCTTATTACATTTATTTTCATAAATCTCTCCCAGTAAACATACCTAATCATTCTCTCGATATTCTTTTATCTAAAGAATAACGATACTACATCATATATCATACACTAAACGTAATAGATATCAAACCCTACACTCGATATTCATACATGGGGGTTCAAGCACAGACATCGAAGCACTGAACGTAATAGATAACAAACCCTAGACTCGATATTCATACATGAGAGTTCAAGCACAGTCATCGAAGAATTACTATCAATACATTTAATTCAAACATCCCCGGAACCCCCGTTACCCACCCCGCCCCATCACAATATCGAACCCTAGACTACGATATTCATACATGAGAGTTCAAGCACACACACACATCGAAATGAATTCACATTTAATTCAAACATCCCCGGAACCCCCCCCCCCGTTACCCATCCCACCCATCACACATTACACATCACACACACACACACACACACAATCATCATCATGATCATCATCATCATCATCATCCCAACCCTCAAAAACATCTCACTGCACAGGGGAGAACGGCACTACGCCAACACTCCCCTTCTTTTACAACTCGATTTTCATATAGGAGAGTTCTAAATCAATGAGCATTCTACATCACTCATATATTAACACAGAGGAGAGTTCAACATCTTATCTACACTGTGCTGATTCTCTCAATTCTATACTACTTATATATATATATATCAAATTTAAAGACAAACAGTGAAACAGAAGAAAAAACCTGAATGCGAATGCAGAAGATGAATGCGCAGGTGCAAATTCTAACACATATACACATTATAATATCTCATTTAGAAAACGTTTTAAACAAAATTGGGAAACGGTAATTAATTTGATATAACTTAGTCGTCATGATAAGTTTAAACGGTTTTGCAAACCTGAATGCTAAGCATGCGAATAGGAAGGAAAAAGGAAGAAACGAAATAAATATAACATCGTACAATCGTTTGTTTTATAGCACTGCAAATTCTACGAGATAAACGCCTCGTCTTATTGGGGGCATTGCATTGCTACTAGAAACAATTGAATACCGCGAAAGAAACAACAAAAAAGTGCAAAGGGCTTTGTATCCTTTGCGACTCTCAGCAAAGATGCTTTGTTACGCTTCACTTATACCTGTCTTGATAGATAACAATTAATTAAATAAATAAATAAATAAATAAATAAATAAATAAATAAATAAATAAATAAATAAATAAACACGTACATAATGTTGCATAACATAAACATAAATACTAATATTAATTAAATATCAAAATTTACTGGGATGATATTTCTTCCTTTACCTATGTTGAAGTAGCATCTTCTAGAATTAGTCGTGATTACTATTTCTCATTCTACTAGATTGTTTCTTCTGATTACGTATCATCACTATAAACAAATAAACGAAAAGAAATTACCCATATTTATCGTTTGAGTCGTCAGTTATATCTGAAATTTACGAGGGCTGTACAAGAAAGGATGATCACAATATTTTTACAACGTATCTTTACTCATCCTCATAATTTTGATGATCCTTCTCAAAATAGTCTCCCCTGAAGCGATGCACTTGTCCCAGCGTTTCTGCCAGTCTTCAAAGACATGCTGGAAACCATTTATTCAGAGATCCCACAAAATAGCCTCCGCAGCATTCACAAATGTTTCTGATGATGGATAATGCCTCCCACGAAGGCGTTTCCTCAAGTTAGGGAATAGAAAAAAGTCGCATGGGGCTAAATCCGTACTATGGGGAGGGTACGGGATGCACTTCACGTTGACTTTTGTAAAATATTCAGCAACAACATTGGCAATATATGACCGCGCATTATAGTGGTACAACATCCAGCCTGCTTCACGGAAATGTGGTCTTTTGCCCCTGATATGAAATTGCAATGTTTTCAGGAGATACCTGTAGTATTGTCCAGTTACTGATTTGTGTGCAGGTACAACATGCTGATAAACCATTCCATGAATATCAAAAAATGAGATCACCATAACTTTCCCAGCAGAAGCTACCACTTTTGCTTTTTGGAGCGTTGGTGATAAAGGAGACTTCCACACTGATCTTTGCTGTTTGCTCTCAGGATCAAAATGATGTAGCCAAGTTTCATCAGCAGTGATTGCGTTTGAAAGAGACTCCGGATCTTCCTCTACCATGGACTTTAACTGCATGTTGCCTCCATTGCAGTGGTAGGCGATACCGAATATGTCTGAACTTCTCACAGGCGGCAACTAGGCGTACCAACAAGGAAACTACTACGGATTGTTTGTTTCACATTATGCTAACAGAGTATAATAAGATTGAATTTTAGTGCGAAAAATTATGACCCTAAAATATTATGATCATTCTTTATTGAACAGCCCTCGTATATTCAGAATTTCCAGAATTTAGGCGTGTCCGGTAAACTTTTACAATGTTTCTTTCTATAAGATACTATTTCGGCTATCAAAAAAATTTGAAAATGAAATATTTTTTGACAAATTGGTAGAACTGTTGTTAAGTGGAAAGTAAGAAAGGAAGAGGGAAAATAATGAAGATACATAAAGGGAAAAAGGGTTAATAGAAAAGCAAATCATACACAAACCGTGAATGATAATAAAGTAGCTAAAACACAGCCAAAATTCAACCGACAAGAAACATTTGAAGTCTTGAATAAAAATGTGCAAAGAGAGCTAAATCATTTGGGGGACATAGAAAAATGGTTCATGCGCTTAATTTATTTGTATCTAGTTAGCATAATAAACAATCAAATAAATATGTAGATAAATAAACAAATAAACAAACAAACGAGCGAAAGAATGTAAGAACGAAAGAACGAACAATCAAATAAGCAAACAGGTAAGTAAATAGGTACATACATAAATAAAAAGTGAAATAAATACATAAATAAATAAACAATTATATACATAAAGTAAGTAACAAAGTAAATGTATAAATAAATGAAAAAGACAGAAAGATAGATCAATATATAAATAGATAAATAGATGAATAATTAGATAAATGAATATCAGATAGATAAACAAATAAATTATTGAATAAATAAATAAGTAGTTCAATAAATAAATAAACAAATAAAGAAGTAAGTAAGTAATTAATAAATAAATAAACAAGCAAATACAGAAGTAAATAAATAAAAATAAATGAATAAATGAATGAATGAATGAATGAATGAATGAATGAATGAATATATCAGCATTTACTGTTATGATCTCGATTCAAGTACGAATGGCGAAGTTGTGCCTTCTGGAATTAGTTTGGAGTACTATTCCTTATTTTTCATATATTTTTTCCTGATTAATGTTGGATATTAATGTTAATTATCACGATAGCTTTAAATTATATGTATATGAATGTTAAATATGTATAGGTAGGAAAAAGAAGAAGCAAAATAAGAATAATATCAAAAAGTCGTTTGGTTTGTGGCACTGCGATTTCTACAAGCTAAACACTTCGTCTTATTGGCGACATTGCATTATGAGTATAAACAACTGAAGATCGCGAAAAAAAAGATAAAAACGGGCAAAGAGATTTCAACCATTTTGTCGTCGTACAAAGAGCCTTCATTGCGTTTCACTTATTTCTATCTCGGGAGTAAACAAATCAATAGAACGAAATAAGATGTTGCATATCGACCCAATTTTCGAATGTCTATTGAACATCAAAATCTTTTGCGATGGTTTTTTTTTTTGTTTACGAACGACCATGTAGCGCCCTGTATAATTAGTTTTGAGAACTAATTCCTGTTCTTCCACATTCCTTGTTCTGATGACAGCATTATGACCATCACCAAAGAAAAAGAAAAGATAAATAAATATATGATGCTGCATAACCTAAAAATATAGAATATTCCATATTTTGATTACGAAGTAAATGTAAAAATTGTCCCGATAATCTTGTTTCGTTAAGGAATAGCGAAATAGCACCATCTCGAATTACTTTTCAGTACTATTCCAAATTCTTTCAGATTTCCTCTTCTGAATACTGCTTTTTATGTTTCATTACTGCCTAGAAGTTATTATAACAGTTTTAAGTTGTACTTAAATATGTATATTAAGTAGTCGAATAAGAGAAGAAGAAGAAGAAGAAGAAGAAGAAGAAGAAGAGAAGAAAAGAAGAAGAAGAAGAAGAAGAAGAAGAAGAAGAAGAAGAAGAAGAAGAAGAAGAAGAAGAAGAGAAGAAGAAGAAGAAGAAGAAGCAGAAGAAGAAGAAGAAGAAGAAGAAGAAGAAGAAGAAGAAGAAGAAGAAGAAGAAGAAGAAGAAGAAGAAGAAGAAGAAGAAGAAGAAGAAGAAGAAGAAGAAGAAGAAGAAGAAGAAGAAGAAGAAGAAGAAGAAGAAGAAGAAGAAGAAGAAGAAGAAGAAGAAGAAGAAGAAGAAGAAGAAGAAGAAGAAGAAGAAGAAGAAGAAGAAGAAGAAGAAGAAGAAGAAGAAGAGAAGAAGAAGAAGAAGAAGAAGAAGAAGAGAAGAAGAAGAAAGAAGAAGAAGAAGAAGAAGAAGAAGAAGAAGAAGAAAGAAGAAGAAGAAGAAGAAGAAGAAGAAGAAGAAGAAGGAAGAAGAAGAAGAAGAAGAAGAAGAAGAAGAAGAAGAAGAAGAAGAAGAAGAAGAAGAA